>JANZLX010000213.1:45153588-45169585 GCA_025531955.1 Erythroxylum orinocense | reverse complement strand
AGACTCCAATACTCACTTTTGAATCATTTCATAATCATTTCTGATTTGTTTCTTCATTGATCATTCTTAATATAAAATTATCTGATTTGCTTAACCTAATTCAATGAAATTCTTCTTAAAAAAAAAAGATTCCCTTCTACAGTCATCTATACGGTTCATACAATCTTTATCAATCAACTGTTATCATCTTCGCATTATAGGTGTGTGTCATCAAATTCATCCCATCCTATCAAGAGATTTATTTCCCACATCCAATTTATATCTTACACAAATGATGCTTTAATCTCCATTAGTCTTTGACAATATTTGCTTGAACTCTTCTCATTCAATTCTTCATTTTTTTCTTTAATCTCATTTATACGTAAAATTCTATTTTGTATGCATTTCTAACTTTCTCTATACTACATATTATTTCATTTATCTCATGATAAGTCAATTATGTCTATTTCATTTCCCCTATACTATTTCCTCATTTCTGTCTGATTTTCCTATTGTCATCTTTTTGATCTTCCATATGTATATCCTCAATAAATTCCAAATCATTGATCTCTAATCAACATGACATTCTGATTTAATATCACAGACATATTGTTATGCTGAATCATAAATGTTATCACCTCAATTAAACAATCGTGTTCAATTCCTAGTTCAACCTTTTAATTCTTCGTTACTTGTACTCCTTAAATCTTGTCATTTTCACCCATGTCCCTATTTCTTTCTCAGTCAATTCAAGAAAACCTTTTTACATCCATATCAATTCAAAGGCATATCCACAATGGAATTCTGTCACCTTATTCGCTAACATAACATAATTTGTGTCTAACATATCTGACTATGCTATATTTCTTATTGTTAAATGTCCACAAACTTTCCTTACCATACACTCTATCAAGACACCATTTTTCTCACTAATCCTATTAGCCCGAACTCTAAGCTATCGCTATTCCCCCATATAAGATCGTAATACTAGGCTCTGATACCACAAATGTTGGATCCCGCTTGTTTCCAAAAACCAACTCTTGCAAAATATCATAATACTTAACTAGAACGTGCATATTACCTTGTAGGATTATTTCTATGAACCCTTATTAGCCGTCTTCCCATAAGGGTGGTATGCCCATAACAATTAAACATCAAAACAAACTTATTACTTCAGCTCAACCATTTTACAATTAAAAACTCCTTAACTTTTCCTCATTCACATTTCAATACCTTCAAAACAAAGTGTTTTTGCAAAGCTATAATGGCCCTTCAAGCCACATTACAACATAATCCGAAATCTCAAAATACAAAAGTTACATGAACTACCAATTCTTAAAATGTGACTAAAGCCTTGTGTTTTCCAAAACTAACTGAGAATACAACATAAGAAAATTTGGAGTGATGCCTTAACTCTCTTTCACCCCATCTCTTGCTCATCACTTGAAGGTGGGGACAGGAAGGGGGGTGAACTTGAAAGTTCGAGGGTAATAGTTTATAATAGAAAAGTAAGCAAAATTTTTGAAAACTCAAGGTCATTAAACCGCAGTTAAAAATCATAAAATACTTATATCATGAAATTCTTAATTTGTCAAATAATTCACAATAGTACAAATTATGTATGCATTAATCTTGTCAACTTATCACGAGCACACAAGCATTTATTATTTATTAATCATCCCTAGGAGTCACAAAGCGTTTTCCAACGGCTTTAACATGGGTAATCTTCTTTCTAGACCATAGCGAGCCATGACCATGAAAAGAAGTCCTCTAAAATAAGATTCCATATCGTGAAAGCTTAAACGAACATAATTTGATTTTTAATAAAAAACTTTTCTTTTGGGGTAAACAGTTAAATCATATATGAAGTCTAAAGATGACAATTTAAATTAAAATAATTTCTAACGACATATATAATTGCATATATCATCACCTCTATGTATAATGGAAAACACATGATATCATGGCTACGCCTAAGTCCTCCTCTATAATATTCTGGCCCCTTTCTCGAGGTTCATTAATCGGACCATAATATATCTGGTCCGATTGTGATTATTTAACTATAAGATCTGGAGAGTGGAGAATGAGGATAAGGTTTATTCTTTGCTTCTTTTCATGTCTTATCTTTTATAATCGTTCATTAAGTAGATGCCTCGTTTGGATTGTCTATTCCCTACCTAACTAGTAGTCATTTACGTTTCTACACAAGTGCCAGAAATACACACATCACATCGATGATGTACGCGATTTTACGTGTTAGTTCGTCTTTTGAATGCATAGATCTCGATTTGCTTAAAAATCCTGCAATTAACTGGCTATCTACCTTTTTTTTTTTTGTTACTAGTCATTATGGGGCTTTTAATTTGTTACAAGCTAGGTATATGAAAGGATGAAAACAGGACGAAATATCATGATTCCGTAGATGTTACATTTTAGCATGATACAGATGAAAACTAAAAGGTGACCACCCTTATATGCTGTAAAGAAAGCCTTTGCATAAAGAGCTAGTTTTCACTCCGAATTTATATCAAATAAGCATCACATTCTAGTGCCTTTTAGACGCCAAGTGGGTCCTGGAATTTGGCTTCTATTTCCCCTTGTATCAACGTGTAGGGTATCTATTGTTCGTCGTAGATTTTAAGTGAGCATTTAAGAAATTATATAGAAACCAGAGACTTCTCTTCAGCGAATCTGTTTAATGCATGTATCATCCTCTTTTTACCTAAAGTTATATTGTGCTTTTACAGATGAATTTTACATAACCTATACCTAAAGTATATATGGAACTTTAAATATAGCTGGGCATATTGGCCATGCACATTGTTTTGCCACCAGAAATCTTATTCACTGTCGGTGTTTTAAAGTCACGAAAATGTAGTAATTACCTCTCTTTGACCAAAATCTCAGTTGGTCAGGACAAAAGAAAGAAACATCGTTCAGGCCTAGATTTGGTGATTCATATAATGTAATGAAGATGCTGGATAACTAGGAGATCAAATTATGGGTACAGTCGGAATGATTTTTTTTCCGTTTTTTTAAAAAACTTTTCGATGGAATAAGTTGAAGTATAGATTAGAAAATAGAAGAGCTGAAGAAAAACCTGATTCAAGAGAATGCCAAGACTGTTTGCTCCACTGACTTTTTTTTTATATATATATAGAGAGAGACTAAAATTACTTTTAATTATAATTATAATTGTAATTAGATTTAAATTAAATATCTTATATTTGATTTCCAATTTTTTAATTTTCATAATTAAGTCTAACTTATTTCAAGTTAAATTTTCTCTCTTTAATTTTTTTTATGTGTGACTCGTTATGTTCTTAATATATTTGCTAATAATTACAATTCATAATTAGAATTACATAGACTAAAAATTATTTTAATTTATCTTTAATTATCTAATTAAATAATTTATAATCATAGATTCAGTTTAATTTATAATAATATGTCGACAAAAAATATTTAGTATTCCAACTAGACTAGAGCATAAAATTAGTATTTACTCTATTCAATTGGAAATATGTTTGCTCTTGTTAATTAATAATTGATTTACGATTGATATTTAACATCAACCTTTCAAATCCCAACTCACTTTACATAGAAAATTATTAAAACTATTATTAATTAAGAACAATAGAAAAATTTTCCTAGTTAGTCCATTGTGATGGACTTTTTATTGACTTACTCAAGTATCTACAAATAGTTCATACTACATTCAAGTGTTATTGATTGAGCTACCTTTGATAAAATAAGTTATAAAAATAACATAAAAATATAATAATTCTTATATGAAATACTTTGATAATCTCAAGTCTAAAAATCAATTATACAACTATCAAGGTAAAAAAAATCTTCAAACACACAAGTAATATTATATTTGTGATCCTTATAACTAGGCCTAATCAATAAATATAGCCTCAGATAAGTGTCCACTCATTTATTTAAGTATCTTTATAATTTAATTTATAGATTAATTATTTTTAAAAGAAAAAATATATAACTAGAATCAAATAATACCTCAATATAACTTAAATCTTATAATTTTAACTACACAATATTTATTTTAGGTATTTTATTTTTAATATTGATCATTAAATGTAATTTTAAAGCACATCAAAGTAATGAACATCTTTAGGGAATAAATTAATAATACCATATATCGACTGTAATAAACCAATTGATTGCAAGGTGATGTGGACCAGTTAACTCTTAAGTACATGGAAGATCTTGACCGCGGCTAGGTTTGTGGCAGGATGCGAAACAAGACCTAAATTAGGGGCCCAATTTTGTGTTTATTTGTTTTAAAGACTATTTTTCTATTTTCTGTCTTTTATTTTCCTAATCTTGTCAGGTTTCAGATTAGGGTTGTTAGCCATTATAAATAAGCCTTATTGATGTTTTCTGTGGACGATTAACTTATTTCATTCCAGAATTTGGCTTTGCCTTTCTTTCAAGATCGCTTGTCGCCCTTGTTTACCTTTTCGTCCAATCAAACGACATTGATTAAACTCCTGAACGGAGTCTAAACGTTCTTGTTATATTCGTAACTTTCCGTTCTGCGTCAGTTGATATCGAAGCCAGATTCCTCCATGGCCGCCAATTACGATGAACGACTTGCTACCTTAGAAACATCCGTGGCAAACTTATCCGATCAAATAGCAGAAATAAGACAGATGCTGGGAGAGCAGCTAAACCTAGGAAGGATTAACCATCCTCCTGCAGCGGCAATTCCTAGGGTTGCAGATCCGCAACTAGTTTATGGAGGACCACCAGATCAGATTCGGGCAGTTCAGAATTACAGGGGTCGTGAAAATCACAATGATGGATACAAAATCAAGGTAGATCTTCAGAATTTTAATGGTACATTGGATGTAGAAGCTGTTTTAGATTGGTTAGTGGAGGTTGAAAGATTCTTTGAGGTTATGGATGTGGAAGACGAACGTAGGGTTCCTATTGTGGCGTACAAATTGAAGGGAGGTGCAGCAGCATGGTGGACTTCTGTCCAGAATGAGCGCTATCGCAGACAACATCCGCCTATTCGAAACTGGTTGGATATGAAGCTTATGATTCAACAAAGATTCTTACCTAGTGATCACGTACAGGTATTGTACAACCGTTATCATGATTGCACGCAGGGAAGTAGGAAGGTGGATGAGTATACAGAAGAGTTTTTGAAGCTGCAAGCAAGATGTGATAACTGTGAAAATGAAGCGCAGCAAGTAGCTCATTACCAAAGAGGTTGAATTATGAAATTCGGTGTATGATGGGTGTTGCGAAAATTTTCACATTAGCAGATACTATTGAGATGGCAAAGAGGGCTGAAGAGTGAGTTGAATGGCAGCCTCGACAAGAAGGTAATCAAAATTTAAATTACCAAAATTCGGGTTCGCCGGGCAGTCAAACATATCGAGGGTATTACGGTGGGTAATCTTCTAGGGCTGCAAATTCGGGAAGTATTCATAATGCTATGGAAGAGAAGAAAGACAACAAACTAACTGGTCCGCATCAGGCATTCTTTATCTTATACATGTTTAGATGTATATGATAAAGTCCATGATATAATTATACATTGCTAATGAAATTATAACGAGATTATAGTTATAAAATTTATATTGCATTATGTACTATTCCTAAATGTTCTTAGTCATTGTTCTATTAAGATTGGACATTAGTATAATGTAAAAATACTAGCATACGTTTTTGTTTTTCCTTATAAAAGAAGTAGTCAATCTCATAGGTTAAAGTATAGAGATACTTAAACAAACATGTGGGTGCTTGCTATAGAACAAGTTCACTAAACAGATCCGATATGAGAAATCCTTTTGAAACATTACTTATATATCTATGAAATTCTCGTTGTGATGATTGTATAAGTGATCATTTGACTTGAGGTCATCAAAGTTAACTTGTATGGAGATTGTTATATTTTGATACTACTTATGATCTATTTAATCATAGCTTGTTTAATCAGTAGTCGTTGGATGTAGCATGAACTATATAGAGATAGTTGAGTGATCAAGATAACATTCGTCACCCTAAAGTAATTAGGAAGAATGTTTCGTTGTTCTTGATTATTATTAATTCAAAAAATCCTTGTCCAAGGTGAAATGATGCTTTGTAAATAGTTTACAAATGTCATTAATTGAATTAATAGTTAATAGAAAAGAACTAATATGATTAGACTCAAAATATAGTAGACATTAATTTCATACTCTATGTCTAATAGGAACATTATACGATGAAAGGATTGAATTATACGAAAAAATTATGCACAAAAAGGTTAGTCAAAACTACTTTGACATTCCTAAATATTTGGGTGGTTATGATGCGTTGCTAGACATCAATCTTGATCAATGATCATAAATTGTTTAATTGGACAATTAAAAATAAATTAAAATGAGTTTTAATTTATCTAATTTTAATTATAAATTAAAATTATATTTTATAATAATTGCCAACATATTTGGAAACCTAACAGGTCTCACATATAGAATGAGTTGAAGAAAACAAAGTTAATTTAATCAAGTTAGACTTGATTATAAAGTTTGAGAAATTTCTTGATTAAATATGAGATATTTAATAAATAAAAATCAACACGAGATATTGAATCTTATATGGTCATAATTGGCATCTAATTATAATTATTTGTAATTCTAATTAAAGTTTAATTGAAATTAAATTAATTTCAATTAAATTACTAAAACGTTCAAAGCTTATTATAAATAGGCTTAAGCTCTATGGAGCTAGCAGTTCTTACTTAACCCTCTCTGTAAGGGTTACAGAATTCTCTCAACCTGTTCTGTAGATATTGTTAGATGTCAGATACTTGTGTGACTATGGTAGTTGAGACGGTTCAATTTTGAGAATAATTTGAGGGATGCAACAAGATGAAGATTAAGCTTCGAAATAAAGTACGAATTAAATTTTCGCTTTATTATAATTTGTGTTGATCATTTTATAAAATTAAATAGATCTTAGTTTTCGAGAAATCAGAAGTCACGAAAAAATTTCGTGATTATTCCACTACTATCGGGATCGAATCTCAACCCAGTTCCCAACACTACTACCTTAAAGATAGAGATTTTTAGGCAAGTAAGCAATCAAAAGATTTTCAATTTATCAATATCAAAGGCAGCGTTTCATCAAAATTTCTTTTGTAGAATGCGTCATTATATTATTGACCACACAATTTAATATCGGCTGACAGTGGTTGTTAACTTGTAACTAATATTACTAATTATTAATTAACAAAGCCTATTTTTTGGTCGGTATCTTTCTTGACCCTCGACGCGTGGATTTGTTGACTATTGACTTTATAGGGCATGGTCCTAAGAATTGAATATCACTGTGTTAAACTTAAAATAATTGCTTCAGTAATTCTACAACAAAAGCTATAATAACAGTTGGTGGTAAGAGAAGTCAAGTGCCTCCCACAACTTGAAAGAACTTAGAAATACGTTACACATGTTAAATATATTATTTGAGTATAAATTATTCATTTATTACCCCAAACTTTATATATGAGGGAGATTCATAGCAAGTGTTTGTTGTTGTTATTGATCTACCAAATAATTTATCTTGAATAACTTAATTAATAGACTATTACTAATGTTTAGTTTTTATTTAATATATATCTTAATTAAATTTATTTTTACTCTAAATCATTAATTTATAGAATAATTTATTTTAAAAATATAATTTATAAATCCTTATTAGATAATTTTCTGCCAAGGCTCCAAAAGCTCCATTAACAACAAGACCATATGCCAAGCATTCATGACTTTCTGACTTTCACGTGGTTTTATATTTACTTATGTGCACGCACCAGGGTTTTGTATTTACTTATGTGCACGCACCAACTTCATGGATTATTATGAAGCTTGGTAGGTCTTGATCATGGCTTCCCCTAGACTCTAGAGTCTAGAGTCTATATATATGTACACATCACCGGTGAGATGCCGGTATAGCGCCGACGGTGGATGGGAGGCAAGGATGTTCATGGCATCCTTACTTTCATTAGTCCCTTTTTTCCTGGTTTCTTTCTATATCTCTTCTTTAAGAGTTATTTTAATGATAAAGCGGCTTTTTTGTACACTTTTCGCAACTCTTTAACATCCTTCCTGCCTGCTTTATCACACAAAGGGCTCTCTTGAGACGGACTGAACAAAGCTGTGTATTTTTAATTCTTTTAATTTCATCATGCTTTTATGATATCTATCCTGTCCATTAAAGCGAACACTTGACATAAGATTTAATACACGCTTCGATCTTTAAACCTTATTTAATAACATCGTCGAATTCAAACCGTAAACAACCTTTTCTTTGACTCAAAGAAAGGTCAGGTTTGCCTTCCATATTCTAGAATCCGAATGTTTTAAATTTCAGCCAGCCCGAGGGATTACTTCTCAACTTAGAAGATGATAGACCGGAAGTAGGTACATGTTGAGTCTATAATTGTTATTGAATCAAATTTTTACTCAGCTTTGAATCGTTAATTTATTAAATAAATTATTTGAATTATGTAATTTATAAATTATTATACATATTTAATAATTTATTTAATAACATGATTAAGTAATATATGGGTGGTAGTCATTTATAATTTATAGTCTTATAAATTAATAAAAATTTTAAATACTGTTTTTATATTATAAAATTTGTATAATTAAGAATAAGAATACGTATTACTGAACTTCTTCAAATTTTATATGTAAGTAAGATTTTTCTTACTTGTAATGATAATTATTATTGTTACTAGTCATCATCTTATGAGCTAAACGCTAATTTATTATAGTGAATTTACTGCTGCAATAAAAATTTAAAAACAAAAAAATCTTTTCCTTACATATTATTTTAGGTCTTTTTGCGTTGCATATAAATATACGCTATAAATCATGATGCTCGAGCTAACTATAAAAAAGAAAATATGTTGAATTAGTGTGGTATCCCTGCTTGAAATAAAGCTATCCACCAAGCTGTATTAGTGAAAGCTGCACTCCAAACAGTGACTGCCATGTTATATGACACTAGAGGTTCTATCTCATCTCATCTCTTCTATTCAATTCATAAAGTACACTACCGAAGAACAGTAATGGTTAAAAAAAAGGACCTAAAAACCAGCTTTATTACTGGGAGATTACAATAAAAAGCAGTCTTTTTCTAGGGGTTTTCACCCTTTTTTACCTTTACAAGACTAGAGATGAAGATAGTAAATTTTGTTGGCTTTTGAAAGGTGGGGCAGTGTCAGTAACCAAATCCTTTCTCTCCTTTGGTGGACGAGGACCATTGCTTCAATGCCTATATTTTTGCCACCTGGACTCCTTCTCCATCCATAGTGACCAAATTCTGAAAAGGACAACATGCATACACTCACTAGCTCAGGTCAGGCCCAATGTTATATGAATAAGATGCTCCCCCCTTTGGGCCACACCAAGAGGTCCCATCTGATATCAACGTCCCAAAACTCTTATCCTCAGTTGAAAAAACTAAAAAGGAAGGAACCTATAGCTTCAAAAAGAGTGTGATTACTAGCCTAAAAGGCGCTATTAGGGGCAAAACATCATTCTGAAATGATTGCCAAATCACTCTTTAACTTTACCAGTTCATGTCATTATTGGTTTATCCAACCCTTTCATAGAAAGGACAAGAACCTAATGTTTGGTGTAAATGTGTCTTAAGGTAATAATGTATCTTCAACTTTCTCAACTTTCAATTTCTATTTTGAAATGAATAAATGATAATAAACAATTTATTAAAAATCAGTCATAAGCTTAATTATAAAATTTAAAATAGTTAATATATTGTCATAAATTCACGTGAAGCTACAAGTTATCTTACAAAACTTATATTTTCTTCTCACTATTCTCCTATATTAATTATTACCCAAGCATGAAGTGAATATAATTTCACCCTTTTGTCTTTTCATGCAAAACTAGTAAATTACTCGCTAGGAACCAAACAAATCATAATGATACAATGAATCAAAAGGTACAACCACTATCTACATACCCCCAATCTTTTCTTTTTGTTCTCCTTCTTGTGTTTTGCCTTTCATTGTCTATAGAGATAAGCCACTATTGAATTACCTATACGATATCTTCTTCTTTTTTTTTTTTCCTAAGATAATCAAGCAAAGAACCTTGAGAATTGTAGTCATTAGTCACGATTAAAGTTGGTGGTGTTCTGTCTTTTCATGGACAAAGCTTCTTCTAAGACCCCTTTTATCATTCAACCCAAAAGCTGAAGGGTCACGAAACCCTAAAGCCACAAACTACTTTATACCATCATATTTTTCTCACTTTTAATCATCTCATCCATCACAGCACTTCCTCAAGCTTTCCTATCCCTTTTGTTTGACAGAGCAACGAGTGCATTTCCATCCACTAAAAGAGGTAGCCAAGTTATGATTATCACAAAGAACTAAAAGGGAATGATAGATATTCAATAAAGAAAAGGAGCCATCATGTTGTTAATTCTTATGCTCATTATAATTTTTATTTTGGCTAAATTATTCTTAATCCGCTAACAAATGATTGAAGATATACAAGACAATTTAGTAAATATAAATTATGAAAATTACAAAACTATTAAAATAGTAATGTCTTTTATACTAATTTAGTTAAAAAATTATAAATTTTACTTAATTCTTAAATGTATCCTTTTCATTTCAGATAAAGCAATTATAAATTTAACCTTTTCTATCCCTTTTATTTGAAAAGGCAACAAGTGCATTTCCATCCACTAAAAGAAGTAGAAAGTAATGATCATCACAAAGAACTAAAAGGGAATAATTAAATGATTAGGAGACATCATGTTGTAAATTATAACTCTTATGATCATTATGATTTATATTTGTGATTAAAATAATTTACGAATATAAGATGATTTAGTAAATTAAATTACGATCATCACAATAACTATTAAAATGATATGTAATTAAGTCTTTTAATAAAATTATGTCCTTTACGCTAATTTAGTTAAAAAAAACTTTGTTTTCTCATTAATCATCTAAATTAATTGGGTGCTAAACTTTTTTTAAATCGAAAATTTTATATAATTTTATGTTTATATTATTGTATTTAACAAATTGTTAAAAATATGGTAATTATTTAAACATCATTCTCATAATTAACTCACATTGGTCAGTAATGCAAACACAAATTATCAGTTTACTCTAAAATAGTAAAATTACAATTTCGAAAAATATTCTGTGTCACTTTTTTGCAGGCAAATAAACAACTTGAGGAAATTTAAGTTTATAACTTTGTCTTGTAGCTGTCTTGTTGGACCCTCACCGGACATCTTCAATTTCAAAGTCCATTAGACTAAACATGTATATGTATTTTTGGTCGGCCCCATATAATCCATCATCTGCAAGACCGTACAGTGATATGGGCTAAACGTACCTTTCGCAGACACAATGAGTTTTTCTTTTTCTAAATTTTCATACATTTTTTGGGTAATAAAAAAACTGAAAAAGAGGATGCTTTTGACCACTTTGCTGCTTCCCGACAGCGATAGATCGAAGATCCGCATCATTACAGACGAGAATATATCTCTTCTCCCGTCTAGGCAACAATTTCTCGCAAATAAAATAAATAAATATTTATAGTTTTTATTTTTTCTTCACCTTTTGTTTTGGCTGTTTCAGGTGGAGTCTTCCAATAATTCGATCGAAAATGTTGACGGATTGTTACATCATTTTCGTCAAAAGTGGAGGAGGGATGGTCTGGAGGTTTGAATGGGTTTTCACTTTCGCTTTATGATTTTATTGGAGATGACAAAAGGTTGGCTCTTGTTTTCTTGTGTTTGTTTGCTAGTTTATGGGACCACCAAAAGTGAGATTTGATGCGTTAAAGACCAAACATTAGCCTTTTGCTTTTCGTCCTCTTTACTGTTTCTGGCTCCTCACTGTTACCATATTTATGTTGCGACCCTTTTCTTTTTTCCTGATAATGGGGAACGTGCTGCTTTTCTTTTTATGTATTTCAAGTAGACTGTAAAATAAGTTAGTAAACCTTGATCTCAAGGAATTGTAAATTCTTTTGAGTGCCCTCCAAACCCAATCTGATTACTCCTAAAAGCGACCCTTGGCACAACTTTCGGGGGTTATAATTGCACGTTCATGTGCAAGTCTTATCTCAATTATAAACTTATTGTCCCTAAGCCGAGGCGGCTCATTTTGGATTGGTTTGGTTTGGTTTTAGACCTCGTTTTGTTTATGGGGACCAAGCTAAGATAGGCTTCTTCGTCGAGACGTTGATTCATGGGGTTAGGAAACTGCATTTGTCATAAATTTGGATTAAGAACCACCGACAGGGGCTTGCCCCAAATTGCCTCTTTGTCGTTATCTGGACTCCTTGGTATGTTGGCATGTAGTGGTTCGATGTCTTGGGTTCTTCACTACTAGGAAGGTCGTGATTTCTTTTGCACCCTCTTTGAGAAGAGTTTAGATTCAGATGAAGCAAGCTGATGCTTTGGATAATATAAAATGAAAGAACAACAGCTTAATCATGAAGGGGTCAGACATGCGTGGACTATCAAATTTCGAGCTAAATTGTTTAGTTCATGAATGAGGATAAATCGAAGCAGATCATAATAATTTAAATTCGTTTAAATGACGTAAATTTAATTTAAAATTCCATCTGTTTAAATTATATTTCTCCAACTCTTGATTGGAACTCCTTAAGGAAAAGGCTGCACCAAGTTTAGAGTTGTTACTAACCATTTCAAGCAGGTTACAAGTCCATGAGCTGATGGGCTTCATGATGCAAAAATCAGTCGTATCCAATCATTTTCTTATAAACTTTGCTAAATGTTAACTATACTTTAATTAGTTCTTACATATTTTTTACTTAAAATGACTTGTTTGGTAAATGGCTTATCATGTTATACACAGATACATTCATCAACAATCACTAAACCAAGATCAACGTTTTATTTAGAACATTGACAACACAATGAGATTGACATACCTCTGAAGCTTGACATAGAGTTTTAGTGTATTCTCTCCGTTATTTACCACAATCTATCAAAATTAACAACACCTTGTGCAAGAGAGGAAGCTAATGATAGAAGACCCAATATTTTGTTTTTCACACCCACACACCATATGCACACAATCTCACCATATGTTATATCTTATAATATGTTCTATCCTAAAATGTAGAAAAGGATAATTGTGTCATGTCAAGGATGTTATGAACTATAGTTTAATGGGCCAACATATAGTTATTATGGTACTACCATGTACCTCAAATATAATTGGCAAATTATTAACCATCTTATTATGGTTATTAAACATACATTAGGCAATTTGATTAATGGTCATGCATATGGAATTAATGTTGCGATTATATTAGTCCACATATTTCTAACATTCACCCACTTGGACAATATAATCAAACCACCATATCAATCTCTATCATCCAAAAGTAGTCAAATAAATCATATGCAATATTATATCGACAAGATATATATAATATGATTTGGCCCTAGAGACGTTCAAATACCACAATAACCAGTAAAACAACATGCATGCAGTACAACAACTGAGACTTTGCATTTGTCTCCTTTTGTATCTGTCATTTCGTCAAACTACATATATACATCAACATATATATATATATAAAAATATTAACAAGAAGTGACTGCAAACATCATTATGCATGTTTCATATATAAAAGTCATAAGCAATTCGTACAAAGTACTAACATGTTTAATACAAAATAGTAAACTCCCACTAATCTTATCAAGATAAGCTCCTAACAATCCCATGCGGGAGATATATTCTGCAAACACACATATAGGCAAGCCTTTTGTAAGTGGATTTGCTAATATGCTACTTACAGACATATACTCAACAGTAATAAGGGATTCAACAGTTTTCTCTTTAACAAAATAGTACTTTATATTAATATGCTTTAAGCGAGAAGTACTTCTAGTGTTCTTAAAGAAAGCAACAGCTGCAGAGTTATCACAATACAATTTTAGCGGACTCGAAATAGAGTCTACAATATCTAATGTTGAAATAAAATTCCGCAACCATATTGCTTGACAAGTTGCCTCATAGCACGTCATATATTCTGCCTCTATGGTAAAGGATGTTGAGAGTATCTGTTTGACACTTTTTCACGATACAACTTCTCCAGCCATCATAAAAATGTAGTCTGAAGGTGACTTTTTATCATCCACACATCCTACATAATCAACATTATTGAACCCAACTATATCAAGAGTGTCAGTTCACCGATAAGTCAAATTATGGTCTTTGTTACCCTGAAGATACCTCATGATTATCTTAGCCGCTTTCTAATGACTAAAACCAGGATCACTTAAGTATCTTCTCAACACGCCAATAACAAAAGCAATATCAGGGCGTGTGCATACTTGAGCATACATCAAACTACCTACAAGTGATGCATAAGGAACAACTTTCATTTCATTTCTCTTTTTATCATTTTATAGACATTGAGCCTTTGAGAACTTGTCACCTTTCACTATTGGTGCCTTTCCAGGAGAACAAGAATGGATATTGAATCTGTTCAAGATCTAATCAATGTAAGTCTTTTGACACAATCGAAGAATCCCATTAGCTTTATCTCTGAGAATCTGAATTCTAAGTACATAAGAGGCCTCACCAAGATCCTTTATATCAAAATGGTTAATAACATTTGTTTTGTCTCAAATAATAGATCAGTATCATTAGAAGCAATTAGAATGTCATCAATATACAGTACCAAAAAAATGAAAGTACTCCCAATAAAATTCATATATATACATTGATCAATTACATTCTCCTTGAAGCCATTTGCAGTGACAACCATATCAAACTTGAGATACCATTTTCTTGATGCTTGTTTTAACCCATAAATAGACTTCTTGAGCTTACAAACCATATATTCTTTACCAGTTATCTCGAAAGCAATTGGTTAGATCATATAAACATCTTCATACAAACATCCATTTGATTGAGTTCCAAGTCAAAATGAGCAACTATAGCCATGATGATTTGCAGTGAATCTTTGGTAGAAACTGGTGAGAAGGTTTCTTTAAAATCAATCCCTTCTCTCTGACTATAGTCTTTAGCTACAAGTCTAGTCCTATATCCAGTGACGGAGCCAGGAATTTAAGATAGAAGGGCCCAAATAAAATATAGATTTCATAAAAATTTTCATATCAAAACTAAATAAAAAAAACAAAGTTTTATTAAGAATATAAAATAGATAAAATTACAATAATCCTCGGCTACTTTTCATAGATTGAAATCTTTTCATAATAAGATCATTGTCAATATTTGCAAATGCATCTCTTTCAATGTAACACACTAAACAATCGTTCAATAGGCCATCTCCCATTTTATTACGAAGTGAACTCTTAATAATTTTCATTACGAAGAAAACTCTTTCCACTGTGGTTGCAGCAACTGGTAAAAGTAATGACAATTTGACTAACAAATAAACTAAAGGGAATACATGATGCTTTCTTGTAGCCACCATTCTCTTAGCAAGGTCTCCAGTTCCACTCAGTTCAGAGAAATTCTTATCTATATGTACATTGGTGATAAAATTCCCAAGTTGATATTCAAGTTCAATTAAAGCAATAGGAGGAAACTCTGATAGATAGAATTTTGCAAGTTCAATCAATTTGTCCATGTCAAATGCAAAAAAGGAGTCTTTAGGATCAAGACATGCCATACATAAAAGCAGACTTGTATTGACTTCATCAAATCTATTGTTAAGCTCTTGAAGTTGCATGTCAATCACAAAATAGAAAAGCTCAACATGATAGTGATGAAGATTCGTCATGTCTTCGCTTCTACGCCTTGATTTCCCTCTAACTATAAACATATCTTGCATATCTATCTCACTTAGATTATTTTCACCACAAAAGTCAACGACTTATTTCAATAAAGACTCTCAACCATCATCTCTAACTTATTGCAAATGACATTTTGAGACTTTAACCAAATGCATTGCATTCACTATATTTTGATCTTTTTTCTGTAAAACTTGAG
>JANZLX010000213.1:45124962-45140551 GCA_025531955.1 Erythroxylum orinocense | reverse complement strand
AAAAATATTATTATTATTCCCTTGACGGAGCCACGTTAAAGGGGGAGGGGGCCATGGCCCCCCCTTTCAAAATTTGTTTTTAAAAAATTACCTATAAAATTAAAATTTTTAAAATTACAAGTATAAGTGGCCCACTTTAAAAAAAATTATTATTATTAGATGTTGGTTCTTGACCCCTTCTTAAAGTTTAGTCTGACTCCGTCCCTGATTATTCCCAAACTATTAACTCTAGAGCGGATCAAAATTGTTATCTCTGCTAATAAATCACTCGAAATCTTGAAGTATTTCCAACAGCTAATTGGTTCGAAATTTGAGTATAGGATTTGGATTCAGGATTTGTCCTACAAAACCACAAGCATAAGCGGATGTGGCTTCCTTAGCCCAATTGACACAATGTATCCCTCTTCAAAAGAAGCCCACTTCAAGCTATTTAACACTACGGCCATTTATTTCCACTCAGCTTTTCGCTCGAGCTTCAAGTTCCCACTCCCATGGAACTTCCGCTGGTCCATGAAATCACTAAACCCAGTTTTAACACACCCAGCGCTTCACCTCCTGGGAAAATGCAAAACCTTGTACACTCTCAAGCAAATCCATGCCAATATGATAACAACCGGTCTCGCACTTCACACATACCCACTTAGCAGACTCCTACAATCTTCCTCTGTCTTGGACATCTCCTACACTCTCTCGATTTTCACCCACATACCAAACCCAACAATTTTCCTCTTCAACATTGTCATTTCATCACTTATCAATCACAGAGAGTTAACTCACATCGCATTCTCCTTATACAACCGCGTTCTTCTGTCTCGTGCCTTCATTAAACCCAATTCCTTCACCTACCCATCGCTCTTCAAGGCCTGTGCTTCCCAACCGTGGGTGCGGTACGGTTTGGCCCTTCATGTCCACGTCTTGAAATTTCTTGAACCCGAATACGATGGCTATGTTCAGGCTTCGTTGATCAATTACTATGCCAATTGCGGCAGGTTGGGTGTGGCTCGATACTTGTTCGATCAAATCACCGATCCTGATTTGCCCACTTGGAACTCTATCTTATCTGCTTATTCGCGAATTGATAGTGATAATGGAATGGTTGTTGACACCTTCGGGACCTTGCTTTTATTCAAAGAGATGCAGAATTCTCTCGTTAGGCCCAATGAGATTACCCTTGTTGCTCTGATTAGTGCTTGTGCCAATTTGGGTGCGCTTAGTCAAGGCGTGTGGGCACACGCATATGTGGTAAAGAACAGTCTTAGGCTAAACCATTACATTGGGACAGCTTTAATTGGGATGTACTCGAATTGTGGTTGTTTGGAGTTGGCACGCCAACTGTTCGATCAGTTGCCTCAAAGAGATAGGCTATGTTACAATGCAATGATTGGGGCTTTTGCAATTCATGGTTATGGCCACAGGGCACTTGATCTTTACGAGAAAATGAAGTTGGAGGGTCTAGCTCCTGATAATGTGACATTTGTTGTCACTATGTCTGGCTGCTCTCATGTGGGATTGGTGGAGAAGGGTTGTAAGATTTTTGAGTCTATCAAAGAGGTATATGGTATTGAGCCAACGGTTGAGCATTACGGATGCATAGTTGATCTTCTAAGTCGAGCTGGCCGACTCAGAGAAGCAGAGGAGAAGGTGAAGGAAATGCCAATGAAGCCAAACGCAATAATATGGAGATCTTTACTAGGTGGAGCAAGAGTTCATGGGAATTTAGACATTGGCGAGGTTGCACTTAAGCACCTGTTAGAACTAGATCCAAAAACTGGTGGCAACTATGTTCTTTTGTCAAATATGTACGCAGGCATTGACAAATGGGAAGATGTGAAGAGTATGAGGAAATTAATGAAACATCAGGGCATTACCAAAATGCCTGGAACTAGTTTGGTGGAGGTTGGTGGTGCAGTTCATGAATTTATCATGGGAGACAGGACACACCCATTTTTGGATGACATTCATTTGAAGCTTGAAGAGATTAGTTTCAGCCTACAGGAATATGGGCACAAGCCAAGCACAAAAGAAGTCTTATTTGACATAGAGGAGGAAGAGAAGGAAGAAGCTTTGTTGTACCATAGTGAAAGGCTTGCAATAGCTTTTGCTCTCCTGACGTTTGATTCCAATTGTCCTATTAGGATCATAAAGAACCTTCGTGTTTGTGGGGATTGCCATGCAAGTACTAAGCTTATATCCAAGATATATAGGCGAGAAATTATAGTGAGAGATCGGACTAGATTCCATCATTTCGCCGATGGAGCTTGTTCTTGTAAAGATTATTGGTGATGCTTGCATTACTTTACAAACCGCCACAACAATTGTTTGTATAATACAAGGGGCTAAACTTTTAATGGCAAGTGACACAACTAAGGAGCAAATCAGGGTTGAATGACTTGCTTCGCAGCTGAAACAAGTTCTGAACTTGAGATATCGGCATTGGAGTTTGGTTCATAATCTGTAGACTGTAAAGTAATTGTGAGTACAAAAGTTGGGCCTATTCCAACTGTTCCCACTTGGTTGTTCTAGCAAGCATTGTTGAGGGGGAAAAAGAGAGGATCTGCGTTTTAACCATCGAACACCCATTGCCAAATATTTTATTTTTTTCCCAGTCTAACCAAGTAAGATTTGGGAACAATTAAAATCCCAGATGAATCACATTTTGATACAAAATCCAATGTTTGCGTATGATAGATAAAAGAAAACTCCAAATCCTAATTCCCATCAGCATATCAATGAACCTTTAACCAGTTAAGAACTTAAAATTGCCTTCCAAGTTCAAGTAACGAAATATGGAAACGGGTTGGGCTAATTTTGACCCTCTGCGGCTTTAACTTAATTCAAAGTTTGAGTCCCGTTTTAAAATGATGTTGAATCATTTGGTGGCGCTCAAGTTGAATCTTAGATTGGTCTCCCAAGTTTGAGTCTTGCCCAAATTTTGATCAATTTAGATTTGATTCATTGATTTGAAATTAAATTAAATGGGAGAAGAAATGTGAATCCTATTTATAACAAATATTTACAAAATCTTCATACACACTCAAACTGTTAACCCTATTCCTAACATATAAATTACAAAGTCTTTACACCCCCAAATTTAAAGATTTAAAATTGCAGGTAAATGAGGTGTGCCAAATGATTAATTATCGGCTTGTTTAGTACAAAGAATGAATTAGATAAAGAATAAAATAATTATTCTTAGGAATAGAAAAGATGAGAAATAGAATAGAATTAGTATTATTTTGTTTAGTTCAAGGAATGAAATAGATAAATAATTTTTATGCCAATTTTTAGTTTGAAAATATAAACTTAGAATGACAAAGGAATAACTAACAAAAAGATCAAATTATTATTATTATTATTATTATTATTATTATTATTATTATTATTATTATTATACAAAAATAATTTTATTATTATTATTTTTATTATCATTATTATACAAAATTAATTTTCTTATTATTATTATTAATATTATTAAATTATTTATTATTATTATTATTATTATTCTTATTATTATTATTATTATTATTGTTATTATTATTATTCTTATTACTACTACAAATACTACTATTACTATTATTTTTTTATTTTTATTATTATACAAAACTAATTTTCTTATTATTTTTTTATCATTATTATACAAAATTAATTTTCTTCTTATTATTATTAGTATTATTAAATTCTTTATTATTGTTGTTGTTGTTGTTGTTGTTATTGTTATTATTTTTATTATTGTTATTATTATAAACTTTCTACTTATTATTATTAATTTTATTCTTATTCTTATTATTAAATTCCTTATTATTATTAATTTTCTTCTTCTTCTTCTTCTTCTTCTTCTTCTTCTATTTTATTATTATTATTATTATTCTTAATTTTATTATTCTTATTAATTATTATTATTATTATTATTCTTAATAATAATTAATAGTAATAATAATATTAATTAATTATTATTATTATAAATTTTATACTTATTATTATTCTTATTAATTTTATCAATTAATTTTATTGTTATTTTTATTATTAAATTTATTATTATTATTAATTTTCTTCTTCTTTTATTTTATTATTCATACGTCGAAGGGTAAAGTTATCTTGGATAAGAATAAGTTTTCTTGGAATAGATAAAGATAGGTAGAGATTGGTTTGAGTTATTCCTCATACTTACAGAATACATGTTCTTGATGATTAGTTATTCTGTGTTTGTGTCTATCCAAACACAGGTTTAAAGAATGGAATAGAAATATGATAGGAATAGAATAGCTATTCCGTTAAACCAAACAAGCAATAAAAGATTTAAATTTGATTCACGACTGAAGATCTTTTTTCTTTTTGATAATTAGGAGGGTAGATAAATACAATGATCCTAACACTAAATTTATATTATTAATTCATTACATAATTTATTTAAAATATGTTATTTATAAATTAATTTTCCATATATATGTTATTTATAAATTAATTTTCGATATATTTAATGGTTCATTCAATATAACTAATTATACTCTTACAAAGAAAAAACATGACACAGCATGACGATAAGTTGACATCATTTGTACGGAAATTAATATGAAGGAAAGCACAACAAAAACATGTCAGTATCTTTACGTGGGTTGAGCTTCAATCACAGGAGCTTAAAGTTGATAGCTTGGTTTGGGTAAATAGGGTAGGAATGAATAAGATGAAGAAGGAATGCCATCCGAGTTAGGAGATGATAAGAATGTACCAGTGGAGATGAAAGCAGAATTATTGGAAAGGACGTCTTGTTGATTACATTTAGAATATGTTATTATTATTATTAGGAATAATATATCCAATTGCGTTTATTTTAAAGCATCACGTCATATAACTCACAAGCATAAAAAAAAGTGTTGTTCTGTATAGCAAAAATCAAATCGTATAAAAAGCAAACATTTTGAAATTTGTCTGCCATAGAAATGGCCAAAAAAGTTACGTATTCAATTAAAATTAAATTTAATAATATTTTAAAATTTAACTAATTATAAAAACTAAATCAAATGTCAATAAACAAAATTATTATTGATTTCATTCAAATTTAAAGTATTCAAGTCTAATTAAGAGATTGTACCCCAACTTGAATCTTTTTTAAGGTCGGGTCTTGATTGATCAGTTGTGATTCTTAGTCTACGAAAATTTAACAAAAATAGGTAAATGAAAGTTAAGTATCTAATTATGAGAAAAATGGTATTTTGTTTTTTTTTCTGGGTATTCAATGATTTTGAAAAAACATATGGTTTAGTTGTGACTTTTCTATAGTTAGAGGATTTTTTTTATAAGAATATCCGTAGTAGAGCTAGGGCAGCTACCAAAAACTGAAAAGCAATAAAAATGTGAGTAGTATATTACGTTGGTTCAATTTGCACAGTATTAAGATCTCTAATCCAAGTTGAATTATCAGACCTAACAACCCTTGAAGTTAACTTCTATAGCTTAAACTTTCTTCTTGTTCGTTTCTCACAAAAATAAAATTATGGAGGAATATTGTTTGTATACTAGCCATAATCTTTCCAACAATTACACCAGAAAATAGTGAATGTTGGACCATCTTATGGGTTGTTCAAACTACCTAGAAAAAAGGAAGTATCTTACACTCTCCCGATTAGTCTATATGTTCAATTTGGTATCAAATCCTAATTCGATCTAAAATATAGTATATAAATAATGGTGGTAAGTCCTCTAGTAGTCAAATATTATTTTCCATGTATTACAATGTATTACATTTTAAATCAACATTAATGTAGTAATATTACTTAATAAATAAATCTGATGTTCAATTCAAGTCCAAAACAATTAATTTTCTTCAAAATTCAATAATGTGTACCATAATTCATAAATAATAGTTTCATGAAAATAATATTTTTCATGTGATGAAAATAATATAATGGAACTTAGTCTAACAACATAATCATTGAATTTTATTGGTGGCATGCCTTTTATCAAAGAATTAAGTATCATTAATTCAATGCTAATGTGCTCACTGACCACTTTCTTTTCATTAAATTGTCCCCTTATGGATAAAAATTAATGTCGTTGTGTTTGCTCTAACAATCTCTCTTGTTGTTTTTAGCCAAAACAATAGCAACTAAATTGTCAGAATACATTCTCGATGGCCTTAAAATAGAATCAACGAATCTAAGCCCAAATATGAAACTCTTTAGTTGTATATTATATGATGTAGCCTAAAAATAATAAACAAATTTAACCTTTATGGTGGAAGCAGCACTCAACGACTGCTTGTCACTCTTCTAAGATATGGTACATTTGGTAAATAATCTTTCATTCAAAATCTTTCTAAAACTTTATTAATATAGGTTTATTGAGACAAACCCAAAATACCAAGGAATTTATCTCAATAGATCTTAATGTCAATATCATAAGACCCATCACCTGTATCTTTCATTTCAAATTTTTTATAGAGAAATTGTTTCACTTCATGTAACAAACTACCATCATTGGTTGCAAGTAATATGTCATCCACATATAACACAATAAATCAAAAATTGCTCTCACTAACCTTCTGGCCCATGATATTTTCTTCAAAACTAAATGATGAGATAACATCGTGGAATTTTAAATACCACTGACGGAATGCTTGTTTCAGTCCATATATGAGTCTTTTAAGCTTGCAAACCAGACACTTACATTATTAAAGGAGAATCCTTCTTGTTGTTTCTTGTGAACCTCTCCCTATAGTCACCATTTAAGAAGATCATTTTTACATCCATTTGATATAAGTTTATGTCAAAATGAGCTACTAATGTCAAAATTATGTAGAGAGAATCTTTTTAGACACAGGATAAAATGTATCTGTGTAATCAATTCATTCATTTTGATTGAATCATTTGGCAACAAATCTTTCCTTATATCCTCAATGTTGCCTAATGAGTCTTTCTTTGTTTTAAATACTCATTTGGGCCTTATGAATTTTACCTCTTTAAGTAACTCAACAAGATTCCAGGCATCATTATTCTACATGGAATTCATTTAGTCCTTAACAACATTGTACCATAAATCTTATTCTTTGCTACACATGGCTTGTAAAAAGGTTTTAGGATCATTCTCGGCTCTAATATCGTAGCTAGATTCTTATAGATATACAACATAAAAACTACAAATGGATGATTTCCTTGTTCTAGTAGATGTCTTTAATGTTGCACTAATATCCTAATATAGAGTTTGTTGTTTAATTGGTTGCTAAATGCTTTCATGTAATTCCTAAATAATAGGATCTTCTGAATTATCATTAATAGTGGAATTTCTTGATTGTCATTTGTGTTAACCATAGATTGTTGAATTCCAACAATTGATTGTACAACGTCCATTTGAAACTGATGAGCACTGTGAATGATAATCACCTAATTTCTTGAGGTGAGGGTTAAGTATCCAATTGATTATTATCAAAAACTTGCATTTCTTGATTTCATAATTTTAGTGTGATGGATAAGACAATCTATATCCTTTAGACCTTTATGGTCCTTGGATCTAATTTTTTCTCTTGTGAATTATAAATTCTTATTTCGGGCAAAAATTTCCAAATGCATGTATGTCGCAAACTCGGTTTCTAATATTTAAATAACTTAAATGGCGTTTTTCAAATGAGCTTAATTGGTATCTTATTTAATATATATATTTTCGTCTTAAAAGCTTCAGCATACAACGCCTTAGGAAGTTTAAAGTTACTCGACGTACTCTACACCATGTCCAATAATGTTTGGTTTCTTTTATTTGTCGCACCATTCTAGTTCGGAGATCCAGCATAAAGTATTGAGCAATTATCCCATTTTCTTAAAGATACCTCGCAAACGGACCAAGTGTTTGCCCACCTTCAATATATCTACAACAATATTCTCTACCTCTATCAGATCAAGATCTTAATTTTCTTACCACATTATTTCTCTACTTTAGCTTTGAATATTTTAAAAGCATCTGATGCTTTGGTTTTTGTTATAAAGCGTGTAAAGATACATATATTATAAGTAATCATCTATAAATGAGATCAAGTATTTCTAATCAAAAGAGTTCATATTTAGACTACAAATATCCATATATATGATCTTTAATATATCTGAACTTCTTTTGGCACCTTTCTTTGATTTGTTGGTCTGCTTTCCCTTCATGCAGTCCACGTATAAGCTTCAAAACTAGTAAAATTTAAAGTACTCAGTACTCCGTCATTCACCAATCTTTTAATCATTTATATGGAGATGCTATAGCATAGAGGAATTCTTATTCATAACAAATCATTTTGTTCCTGCATTAACATGTGTTGCATTGTAACATTTATTGTCTTAAAAATTAAAATGGAAAAGACCATAAGACTATACACCATGCCCATCAAATTCAAATTTATAATTTAAATTTAAAGATTCATATACAAAATGAAAGAAATATCCACAAGATATGAGTCTCAAAATTGAAATCAATTTTATAAAAAATTGGGAATATAAGATTTTTTCTAATTTTAAAATAAAATTAGTACTTAAAACTCAACTGCAAGCCCTGATAACCTCCACACATGGATACATCTTATTTTCGAATAAGATGTACTACTCACTTCTTATTGACTTCCTTAGGTTTTGTAAGTTTTGCAACTCATTTGTAATATGAATTGTACAACCATAATCAATCCACCATATGTCGTGAAAAAATTTAGCCATATTATATTCAAAACAAATTAGTACGATTAGATTATCTCTCTTTTAAAGTCACCCCTTATGGTTGACATAATATTTCTTCTTGTGGCCATTTCCTTTCAACGGAAACACTTGGATTCCTTCTCAGTGTTAGCTTGGGCAAGTATTTGACCTTTTTCCCTTGGCTTGGATTGATTTTCTTCTTTCCTTGAACAACCAGATATGCACTATGCAAACTCTCTCCCTACTCCATTAACAATCCATTCCTCTTAAACACAGACGATCAAATTTCATTTATTGACCACTTATCCTTATATTTATTATAAGAGAGTTTAAAGGGTTCGTATGGTATTGGAAGGGTGTTCAAAATGTAATACACGAAAAAAGAATTATACATCTCAATCTCAAGTTTCTTTAACTAAGGTGCAACATCCCTTATTTTCATGATGAGCTCATGCACACGTCGAATATCGGTGATCTTTTTGGATGAAAACTTTAAAATCAAGGTGTTAACAAGAGCTTTGTCTGAAGTCTCGAATTGCTTACTACCTTTAGCAAACCCACACATTGTTATGTTGTTTTACAAAACCACGAATACCAACAAAAATTTTGTCTTTATGAATATCATACTTAGGCAATCAAATTGCTCCCAACGTTCATAAGGAGCAATTTTAGCTATACTATTGATTTCAGTTACTTTAGGTGGTTCATCCTTTTGGATAGCATAATTAATGTTCATCTACCCTATATAAAGAATAATTATCTCCTTCCAAATCTTATGGTTTGCAGCCCTCAATTCGAGAATTTCACAACTTGTATAAGATAAACTAATTGTTTGAACAACTACATAATTTGAGCATCTATGTTACTTACCAATAAATTAAGGTTAACAAACAATTTATATGTTTTACAAATGTAGTAGCAGACACATTAAGTAAATTAGAGGCCTTATTTTATCTTAATGTCTGCTCACCCCTCAAAAGACAAAAATAAGATGATATAGAAATTGCCTGTAGGTTAAAATTTTAATTCAAACAGATTTATGTTAATATTTATGATAAAATTATCAAATCATATTCCAATTCAAATCAAGAAAATAATTAAATATTTCATCATAATTAATCATTAAAATATAATTAAAATTATTGTGGGAAAAATGTATTATAATAATTATTAATTACAATTAATATCTTGATACTAAATGTAATCCTCAAACTTAATATACAATTTTTTTTAGTTATGGTCTTAGTGGCTATTTTCTAATTAATTAAAAGATGTATGGATCACTGGACACTTTGTGTTTTAAAAATAATTTAAACCTCATTCATTCTCAACCATTTGTGCACCCAATCAAATGTTTTAACTAAAAAATTTGACAGAACCTTATCCCTAAATGATTCATAATGTTAGATTTCACAAATGCTTTGAGAAATAGGATTACAAATCATTCCTTAATCCCTACTTTTTTAAAGCAAAATTTCAAAAATACAAAGTATTAAAAACACCATTCAAATATTAAAAATATTCTTGACAGCACATAAACGCCCCTAAATTATTTCCTGATTCTCTCTAATCTTCCTATGATGTCAAAAATTATAAAAATAAATTTGACAAAATTTTGATGTCACGACATAAACAAGAAACCAATACCAATCATTCATACAATATCAAGGTATAGAATAAACTTTACTCTCATACTAAATGTATGCTAATTCAACATTAATATATGCTATAATCATAACTAAGTTGAGATAGTCGTACCTCCTATCATTGATGGTCTTGCTTGGAAAGTTTTGACCGTTTTAGTTTTTGAAGTTTTTCTCAATCGTACAATTAATGGTGTATAAATAACAATGTTTCAAAAATCGGACCGGTGATTGAACTGAAAAAGTGACTGATTCAAGGGTTAACGATTCAACTGGAATTTAACCGTGATTGAACCGGTGATTAATAAATATATAAATTTTTATTATATATATTATATATATAAGATAATTTTTAAACATGTTATTTAATTATTTATTTATCTAATTGGAAACTTATATGTTTAAACTTCAAAATATACATTTTTTAAAAAAATTCACCAAACACAACACAAAATAAGATAATAAAGTTCACTAGTTATATTTCATCAAAAAGATTAAAAAAAATCACTAATCATAATATTCATTTAAGTTGAAATCATCAAAATTAAGGCATTTTAAATAGACCGACCGGTTCTTTCTTTCACCGATTCAACGGTTTTTACCGATCCAATCGTAAAATGAACGGGTCAATCATTTACAAAAAATACGGGCTAAATCGAACAATTTCATGCTCCGATTCACTGATTTTTCGGTTCGATCGATCGATTCGGTCCGATTTTTAAAACACTGATAAATAGAAAATATCTAGATCACGCTAATTAAAATTTGTACTAATTACAGTAGTGTCCATTATATTAAAGAAATGGTTAAGTATATAAATCATTGAATCATTGATGCGCTGGAATCGGGACTACCGTTTCCATTTGGTGACTGATAAAAAAAGGGCCTGTGACACGTCTACTCACAATTGACTAAGCCGTCTGCCGATGAATCTACCCTTAAAATGGGTCGTATTCACTTCTCGGACGAAGGGACAGAGGTCAAGGCATGCATGAAAAGAGATCAATTTGGTTTACTCTTTCCTACATATTATATTGAGCGGTAACTGTAGTAGTTGTTCATCTTTGAATTCAAAATGCTGATGGTTCTTGGAAGCCAACACCTCAAAGGACAACCTTTTTGTATTTTAAGTCACTTTAAATAGTACCTAATTGTTAGATTTGATAAATTATTGGTTCGTTCCCAAGTTTGATGTGTCTATCATAATTACATAAACTTTTTACATCTAAGATTTTGATGTCTTATCCAAATTTCACGTATAAGTCTATCTTTATTTCATATTATAATTTTTTATTAAATGTTTCAAATCGACTTGAAGTTAAAGTCAAATTTGATGTGATTAATTTTAAATTCTTTTTTTTTTTCAAATTTTAGGCAACTAAACTCAGTTATTACCATTTCTATTTTTATACGTATTATAAATGAATCAAAATTCATATTTTGCATGTTTTACAATTATTCTTGGTAAGAATTGCAAAAGGTTATAAATTTAGGATTAAATGTATATTTTGTTTTTTTTACATTTTAACTAAAATTTAAGTTATGTCTTAATGTTTAATATCATAAAATCTTAATATTATGAGGTGATAAAACATATTTATTGACTGTTTAAATTAATTTAAAATTTAAAAAATAAGTGTACTTTCAACCTAAATTTAGGATATAACTTAAACGTTTATGTAAAGAATCGTTAAAATTAAATGCCATAGACACATTTACTTAATCGGGAATGTATTGGTCTCACAAAATATCATCCATCAATGTTACTAAATGAATTTGTTAGTAAATATATAGAATCAATTAAGTTGGCTTCACACAATTGTTTAAGCTATTGTGGTGAAACAATTACTTAATATGATATCATAACCTTTATTACTAAATGATCGTAAGTTCAAATTCTACCACCTATCTATTATTCAACACAAATTAGAGTAAGCCTATGCAAGTTTTAAGTCTAAAGAGCTTTTAATTGAAGGGATGTGTTAGTGAATATATAAAGCCAATTAAGTTGACCTTACATAATAACTTAAATTATTGTGGTGAAACGGTCTCTTAAGAGAAATAAATCAATAATAATGAGTATTAAGTTTAATACTCCCCTTCAGATTTGCGAGGAGTTACAACCAAATATATTTGTAAGATAGCTTAATGAACAGTTTAATTGCTAATCATATGCTAATAAATTATTTAACCCACTTGAGAAGAAAAAAGGCGTTCATAAAGGGTACCGAAAATAAGAATTTCACGCTTTTATTTAAATAATAAACTTGTACCTAATTTTCACATAAAATATATTATAATTTGACAAAAAGAATTAATATTTTATATTTAGACTAGTGGAAGGAAAAGCAAAGCAAGTGGGGGTGCATTAAATTATACAGCAAACGAAAAGAGCAAGAGGGCGTTGTAAAGGGGACAAACGGAAAAACGTGTCCAGGTTCATCCTCCCGAATCCAACAGGTTCACTTTCCATGTGTCTTCCTCGGTTCTCTTTTATATAAAACCTTAAACTCTTTGTCACGCTCCTCAAACAAATTCACACCAAACCCAAACACATCACTGTCGTCTGTCTCTGTGCTCCTCTCAAACGTCTGATTAATCCGTATCTTTCCCCTTTTTCTTTAAGCCTACCTTCATTCCCGAACTACCCCTCCTTCCATTATTGAAACTCGTTGTTTTCATCCTTTGTTATTATTGTTATAACCCCACAAAAGCAGAGGGCTCTGTTTCTCTCTGCCAATGGCTTCCATGTCCACTCTCTTCACCCAAGCCTCTACCCCTCTTCCCTCCCTCCACAAACCATTCACTGCCCATTTCACTCCTGTGCTAAAAGTTCGCACACACGCCAAAAACAGGGTGCGGTATGGAGTTAAGGCCGGGTTGATCAAGCCAGATGGTGGCAAACTTGTAGAGCTCTTCGTTGACAAGTCCCGGAAGGATTTGAAGAAACGAGAGGCCGTTTCGTTGCCTAAAGTGAAGCTGACTAAGATTGACGTGCAGTGGGTTCACGTGTTGAGCGAAGGATGGGCTAGCCCTCTACGTGGATTCATGAAACAGCACGAGTTCCTCCAAACTCTTCATTTCAACTCGCTCCGTCTGGGAGACGGGTCGGTTGTCAACATGTCGGTGCCGATTGTCCTCGCTATCGATGATTTGGCGAAGCAGCGCATCGGCGACTCCACGAAGGTTGCTCTCGTGGACTGCGATGACCGCACGGTCGCGATTTTGAGCGAGTATGATTACTTACGCCATGTCCTATTAAATTTTCTGAATACTATTGATTCTTTTGAGTCGATGGCTTTTATCATTCAAGGACTGTACCGCAACATGTAAAATTATAGTCTTTTCTCTTTACTGGATGGTGCTCCAATTCGGATATGGCTAAAAAGTTGTTGTACTCCATCAAGACGTAAGTTATTTATTTCTGTGTGACAGTATTGAGATTTACAAGCACCCCAAAGAAGAGCGGATAGCAAGAACATGGGGAACCACCGCTCCTGGTCTACCTTACGTTGAAGAAGCTATAACGAATTCTGGAAATTGGTTGATTGGTGGGGACCTGGAGGTTATAGAACCGGTCAAATACAATGATGGTCTTGATCGTTTCCGATTGTCGCCTGCAGAACTTCGTGATGAATTTGCAAAGCGCAATGCAGATGCTGTTTTCGCTTTCCAGCTCAGAAACCCTGTGCATAATGGTCATGCTTTACTAATGACAGACACCCGTAAACGGCTGCTTGAAATGGGCTATAAGAACCCTATCCTTCTGCTTCATCCACTGGGAGGTTACACAAAAGCAGATGATGTTCCTCTCAGTTGGCGAATGAGGCAACATGAGAAGGTGAGTAACTGACCTAACATTTTAATCTGCATCTTTAGTTGGACGGAGTTATCTTTCCAGAAATCTGATGTCTAATTTGGTTTTATACATTTTTGTCAGAAACTTCCCCTAATTGTTTAAATGACTTAGTCAGAACTTTGTTTCTCGATTAGAACGGTTTTATAAAGGAATTGCATTTTTCAGGTTCTTGAGGATGGTGTTCTTGATCCAGAGACAACTGTTGTATCGATATTTCCATCGCCTATGCACTATGCTGGTCCAACTGAGGTGCAATGGCATGCGAAAGCTCGGATCAATGCAGGTGCTAATTTCTATATTGTGGGTCGGGATCCAGCAGGAATGAGCCATCCGGTCGAGAAACGGGATCTTTATGATGCTGATCATGGAAAGAAGGTGTTAAGTATGGCGCCTGGATTAGAGCGTCTTAACATTCTTCCTTTCAGGGTATGTATTATCGGGCCTTTTGATTTGCAATTACCATTTTGATATAACTGTGAATTCATCTGATCAATTTTCAAATCCTACTTTAGGTCGCTGCATATGATAAAACTCAGGGCAAAATGGCATTCTTTGATCCGTCAAGGCCAGATGACTTTCTCTTCATATCCGGTACCAAGGTATGCAATGCAGATGCTCATTTTAATTTTGCACAACTTAGTTTCGATATTGTACTATTGGAATGAATGGTTCCCGTGAAATTTTTTCAGATGCGAACGCTTGCAAAGAACAAAGAGAACCCTCCGGATGGATTTATGTGCCCTGGTGGCTGGAAAGTTTTGGTGGAATACTATGATAGTTTAACTCCAGCAGACAATGGCAAAGTCCCCGAACCTGTTCCAGCATAGATGTGTCTCTATGTTGTATAAGTGATGCCATTGGATTGGGAGAAACAGTAAGACTTAATTTATCTCCAACCCCTGTAAAAATTCTGTGTCTGGATAATAAAAAATCATGAGGTATTGGTGAAGGGTTGCCTACTGTAACTAGATTGCCTCAAATCTGTAACTAGGTTGCCTACTGTGGCACATTGCCTTGATGCACTAGCACAAGGGCGTTTTGTAACATAAAAATGCATCTGTTTTAAATGCAAAACATTGGTTGTGGGGTCACTTTTGTTTTGGGTAGTTTACAATATCTCATAATCAAGAAACAGGAATATCCAGCAAACAGATTACAAGTTGGAAGTTTTCTCGAAGTAGTTTGTAAGGCGTTCATCATCCTTCGAATCTCTTTCCAAGTGCTCTTTCCGTATTCCGAAAGAAACAGCAGTTCCTGTTTGATCGATCTTAGTTAAAAATTGAATCAAAGATGGAACACTGCAAGGAAACTGAAGAGAATTGAAGGCTTGGAGGTAAACGAGATTTCTTAATCCCCCTTTTCTCGTCTCTATATTGCAGTACCCCAGTAAATTGGGATTATGTTTACATTTCCAGGTACAAGCACTGAAC
>JANZLX010000213.1:45093159-45105803 GCA_025531955.1 Erythroxylum orinocense | reverse complement strand
GATGTTACCCACACTACATGCATACTTAAACACTCATTTAATAATTCTAACGTCCAATAAAAATTCGGGGTCCAACACTTGTTCTCAAGCAACGTACGATGGGAAAAGTGTCCGATTTTTTACTAGGACATATTGCATACTTTTGAGACATTGCTTATGACTCTATAATAGAGGAGAGCCACTAGTCTATTTTTTATGAAGTGGGCGTTAATTATATACAGAAATATATGCAGCTTAAGTGGTGCATGTGTTATGGGTTTATATACACTGTGGGTTTACTTTTAATTTCCAAGAGTTGCTCTTTTGAGATTGTGCGTGATTTCTTGGTTGAATTTTTTTGGTTGATGAATGTGTTATCGATGCAGCTGTGGCTTCAAGTTGGTGTTTATGTGAATCAACCTATTATTTTTGTGACGACCTCCAGATTTATTTCAGTAGATTGGAACTCATCGGAAAGTTATTCTTTTTTTCTCAAGTGTATTATTATTTTGTTCTTAGTTGATTGATCACTTGAGTTCTTTATTTCTTATCTTTATTATCAAATACTGTTGAGAAAATCCTCTGTTGAGGTTAGTACGAGGTGGTCGTACTATTGAGTTGATTGAAAAAATCCTCTATTGAAGTCAATACGAGGTGGTCGTACTATTGGGTGTGAAATTTTTTTACGGGATGTAAGGTTGAAAGATAATATCAAGGGTTGAGTGGTGTCGGCTCAGTAAAGCCTTAGGTAAAACTATTGTACTTTGGTGAAAGTGATTAAGCTGAGTGAGGGCCTTGCAGACATAGGTAAAGTATGCCGAAATGCCATCAATCCTCCCTTTTTTTTTTAATACAAAAGAGTAAAAGTGAGGTCTAAACAGTGAACTTTGGGGTTAAGATCCCAGATATATCTTCGTAAAGGATTGCAATGCATTCCGAAGCTGTACACTTTCGCATGGGAAGCAAGCTAATAAGCACACCGATTACCTTCACGAAATAGCCGATCAATCCTCTTCACCGCTTCTCTCATGGACGTAAGGCACAGGAACACCAAACAGCAGAGTACAGGATCTTCTGCTCGAATATTCCACGTAAAGCTGAATATAATATTTCCTCTACTTTTAAGTAATATTAAAGTACATCTTCGGTGTGTATCTTAGAACCAGATCCTCTGATCGCGCCCATCCTATCCTCTTTCGTTTTATTTTATCTACTTATATGTCGATAAAACTTAATAAAATATTGCAGAAACTGATTGATTATAACATAGCATCTGTTTCTTCGTCACTACGATGACGTGATCGTCTTAAGACAAAATAGGGAAAAGAAGGAAAGTGTGTCTATGCCTGCCCTTCTTTTCTTTTCTTCCTTTTTCAGCGTGTTAGTGAAAAAACCGCATTGCTTGTATTGTATGGCTTTAGAATGAGCCAACCCGACCTATTGGTCCAATTGATTAAACCTAAATATTTAAAAGGTCCAGCTTGAATTGACATGTTCAAGCCCACTATACTCTCGGTTCGGTCCACTTTTGCTAATGAAGTTTTTCTTTTTTTCTTTAATAAATAAAAGTGTGAAAATAAAAAACATTATTATATGTTCTTAATGTCACAAGCCAAAAATAAAATCTCACAAAACAAAAATGAAATCCGAAAGGTGATGATGGTCGCTTCAATCATTGTGGGAAAAAAAACGAACAAGTTTGATAATTTTTGAAAATGATTTACGAGGCACGTGTCAAGAACCTTAGTGGAATGGTATCTAACAAAAACTAGACGCCAAGACCGCCTTGTTCAATCCAGTGTTTTTGACACAGACGATGATACACAGTTTCTTTTCCAAATTATTGTACGGACAATCAATTATAATAAATAAAATAAGTCATAAAATAAACGACAAACTAATTATAAGATTAGGATCGATGATATGTCATTAAAATTAAATAAAAATTTTATTTTATTTAAAGAATTTAAAACTACAACAAGCCAATAGGTATGATATTACATATAACAGTCAGTTGGGTCTTATAATTAATAATATTAATATGTCATTAATAAATAGTTAATATCTACATTTAACTACAGGAGAAAGGTAAAAGATTGCGGACGAATGCTTTCTCACGACGTGGTTGGTGCAGAGACCGTTTCAACCTGACATTTTCCAAAAAAAAAACCGTTTCAACTTAAGTCTAGTCAAACATGGCTGCGGCGAAACAGCCATATCAGCATCAATGACTGTCTGTAAAGCACCCACTGCGTAATTAGATCATGGCATTGCTTGTTAAAAGCACCGGGTTCCCCATCTTCCATGTCCTGATATTAATGGAATGACACCCAAATAGAAAGAAGCTCTATTTCAGGAAGATGGGTTCATATTTTTGCCAACGGAGGAAAATCCTCGAGCAACTTCAAGAATGACTCAAGTCTTACAAGAAACTGTAGCTGGTGGCTTCTAATGGTGGTCCTGGTGATAATTCTTCGTGTGAAAATCAACAAAAATATGCACGCATCTTCCTGAAATAGAGCTTCTTTCTATCTACGGAAGATGCTTTTCAAGGTCTTACTGCAAAAATATTTCTAATGTTTTTTGTTAGAAAGGGTGACTTTCTCTCCCAGTACTTACTGTGTTTAGTCCATATTTCACAGGCGACCCACAACATGAGGAACAGAATATGGAAGTCAACGGAATTAAGACGAAGACTGAGCGGAAATTGCAGCAGGAGAAGTCGCAAACTTTTTGACGCTACAGTGCCCGAAGGCTTGCCATTGGCTATTATACAAACTCTTGCCTATTAGATGAGTAGAATGATGGTTGATCAAGCAATGGGGACAAAGCTCTGCAGTATTTGACACTAACAGGGCCTTGCGACCTGACAACGTTCACAGTGCAAAGTTTGGAAAATGCCAATAATGAAGCGCTTGTGAGTAAAAGTCAACTTCTGCTCTGATATTCTTCTCCATCATCAGTTTAAATCTCGTCAGTGCAAATTGGTGGCAGAGACCTTGGTCTCAAATGCAGAGAGCTTTCTCTACCATAGCTTGATCAGCCATCATTCTCTTCATCGAATAGGCAAGAGTTTGTACAACAGCCAAAGTCAAACCTTCTGGATTTCAGCTACGACAATTGTGAGCATTCCCGCAGCCACAGCCACAGCCATCCTAGTATCATGGGTCGGGCCGGGCTTGGGTAGGCTCAGCCCTGACCGAATCCTATCCATAGCTATCCCTTGTCACTACTAGCACTTTCTTCACAAAGTTCACCTCTTTTTATTCCCCAATCGAAAGCATGTAATTGAAATCACTGAATAAACTTTTGGTTTTTGATGAGAGTTCCCCAATCCGTCTCTCTCTGTATCTGTATCTGTCTTATCTCTAACAGCCGTCTTGGTTTGTCAGTCAGGGCACAATAGAAAGGTCGCTTTCTTTTTGCTCTTTCCTAATAGGTGAATTGAATGCGGCTTTACCTGATAGAAATTGTCCCGAGCCAGTGCACTTTGCTTACTCTCATTGCCTGCTTTCTCCTGACATGTGTGTTTCTATATGTGAACCAAATTTTATGATGTATTTCCATATGTGGACCAAATTTTATCTTTCATCTTTTAAATGAGACAATTTCATTTTTTTTAATAAATCCCTCATCTTTTTTTTAAGGGATATATCAATTTCATTACTCAAAAAAAGAACGAATACAATCAAGAATAAAGGTGAAAGATATAAAAGGACCAAATGAAATCGAATTTTAAGCTAAACGATGAGCAACACAATTACTAGACCTACGGATTCAACAGACCTGAACATCTGGTCTAGTATGAAGAAGGGCCTTACATTCGTCAACAAGCACTAAGCAGGCCGAATTCAGATAAATCATTCCATTCCGAGTCACTAAGGACACGCGAGAGAGCTTGGGACTACCGGATTTCATAACATTTTTCGACCTGTACTAAGCTACAATGTTTTTTTTTACTCGTATCAATCCTTACGGTATAAAATCCAAAACCTTGCTACCGATGGAGTGAATAAATGAATAAATTACTTGGACCAATTATATATATAAGTTATAGATACATTATTAATTTTACATAACAAACTAAGTCCTTTAGAAATATTAAATTATAATGAAATTATCTACTTTAAAAAATTAATCTTTATATACTATGTTAGGTACTTAAGATATTAAAATGATACAATTAAATTAGCTACTTAAGATAGATGGTTTTAAGCGTCACAACCTGTTAAAATTAATTTTATTAAAAACAGAATTTAAGAGTAAAATTCCAACATTGTGAATACTTTTTAAATTCTAACAAAAGCTTAGAAATTTAAAGGGTTAGAATCTAAAAACATATCGTTAAATCTTATAAATGGTATTTAAAAATTATTAAATAAAATATTTAATCGCATGTAGTATACTAATTTTATTTATATAATAAGATTGTAATGAAGCAATCTGTTTGTATTAATCTTAATATATATTAAATTAGAAGATAGAGAGATCCTTGGGATTTGGCTTAGAAAAGATGAGCAAAAACATCAGTCCATTCGTATAGTTAATATTTTGATATGGGTTTGGCAAAATATGAATTAATTAATATTTAGATCGACTTTGAATTTAAATTTAAGAAATTAAGTGGTTTAGAAAGAACATAGGAAATTAAAAAAATTAAAATTTTGTTTTAATCTAATATAAAGATCAAAATTTTAAAAAAAATTGAACTCAAATTTAATATAATTTTAATTTGATCAAATTTATTATCATATAACTAATGCTTGGATTTTTTTTACCTTAACTCAAATTTTGTAGAATTTCAATTTCCAATATTATTATTTGGTTCAGCCGGTTTCTGCTGAAGTTGATCGTCGTTGTTTTGATCCATGGTCTGTGCGATTCTGGCTTTGAGATACCTGTAAAACAGATAACGGCGGGCCGGGAATTGTTTCCCGAGAGGCCCCTTCGACGCTCAAGTCAATATTTTGGTTGGATTTTGGCTGCTGTAAACAAAGAAAAGCAGGGTTGAATTCTCATACCTGAATCCGGTAGGAATAGTACCTTATATATGCCATGGGTGCTAGGTTTACGTAAGTCTTTGTGTTTGCATGGGAGTCTAACTCTTGATAGGCTGAGCGGGCCATGGTCGTCAGGCCGTCGTCATCCGGGCCTGGAGCTGGGCTTGGTAAAGTCGGTCCAGCCGACCCAACTATTATTATTATTAATCGTATTAATAGTAGTAGTAGTAATAGTAAATTAGATAATCTCCTCATTTAAGTTTCTAAATCTTATCACTCAAACTATATACCCAATTCAATATAATAATAATTAAGATACTGATTTTTTTGAAATAAGAAGGATAAATGCAAGAGTTATATTAATTACACAAACAAACATCACAGCAAATAATTAATAAGCATAAATGATCAGATTTACTGATTTACCAATGTTTTAAAAACCTTAAACTAATAAGACAAGAGGTTCAATATTTAAAAGTTTAGACCAATATCATATTCTTATAAAACTAGTTAAAGATTGAATGAAATTAAAGAATTTGAAAAATAATTAAAGAAGAATATCTTTCCTGTCAAAAAATTTAAATTTTGATTAAAAAAGAGAGTATTAAATAAAAATTAATCAATTTATTAGATTTATAAAAACTGATTAATTTATAAAAACTGACTGATTAATTAATAAATGGATTAGTTTTTAACAACAAAAATTATTAAACTAAATCGAATCAGAAAGTTAACTAGTTTAAGATTTTTACAGTTAAAACACTTGAATTGATTTAGTTTTTAGAACATTAAATTTATCAAGTTAGCATTGTGTAAAAAAAAAAGAGAGAGAAGTTGAAGCCTCCGAGGACAATATTTTAATTCCTTTCTCAATCTCATTGACAGATTAACTAGGTTAGCTTAATAAATTAAAATAACATACTTCTCGTACTTATTTCTTTTTATTAAAGTGTCACCATATGAGTTGGCCCCATAAGTTTTAAAGGTTCTAACTACTACATATTCACGCCAATGTGGTCACCATCATTTCATCTACTTATCTTTTAGCTTCAAAATGGCAGAAAATGGTGGACTTCCACCAACTCTTAGCTAAATATTCCTTTTATATAGAAAAAAGTAGAGGGAAGGGCCCAATTCTTCAGCTTTTGAGCTTGTGCAAAAGTTGAAGAGAGTTCCATATTAATTCACAGCCATAATGTGGTTAGGCTGAAAAGGAGAACTAAGAGCTAAAAGAAAAGCAGTTCCATGGCCATCCCTGCAACTGGAAATCAGCTTCCAATCCAAGCAATCTTGAATAGCTAGACCCACCTGTTTTTACTTCCTTGTCATAACCACTGTGCAACATTCACTTAACCCGAAAAGTAGGTACAGCCACTATTTTACGTATACAACTTTATCATGGCAAGTTCTGTCTCGGATTCCATGACTCTCCAACACTTTTTCAACCCTCTCAGGTCCTCTATGGCCCGGGATGTAGGTCCTTTCTCTAACATCAAGTTTTTCAGTTTTAGTTAGCTGAAAGTTGACACCCAATATGGAGGTAATTCCGGGTAGCCAGAAAATCATTTCTCTGTGATTTCTCATTGACTTACAACTCTTTTGAACTTTCTGAAAAGGGATAATATTAATGAATTGTTCAGAATCTGCGCCTGTTAGGTTCAATAAACTAACTGCAGTAAAGTCAAATCTGGACAAGCATCTGTTCGCTATGCAAATGAATTGGTTACTATAGAGACTAGGTTGGACACTTGAGCTGCCCTAAATATTCCTTCAAGATTGCCTAGACTTTAAATACATAGCAATGTCCCCATCTCTCTAATAATATAATTTGCAGTCACAGATTGTCATGTAAAGTGGGAAAAGAGAATGACAAGATTTAATGTGTTGCTGACTTTTTGGTGATGATATCAGTTTGGATGACAGGTGACCCGAATAGAAACTTTTTTCCAAGCAATGCAAGTGAAGTTGATGTCTTAATCAAGCATTAACACTCTGGCAGGGTCTCAGAAGTTTAGCTGTATTACATTCATGGTCATGGTATGTACTTTTAGACCTGTGTAATGGAATTCATATTCATGGTCAGGTTGACAAGTTGTAGGAGTTGATCTTTTTGTATTGCAGGATCCAGCATATTGAATATGGGAAACGAAATGGGCAACAACAACTCTGGATTGCGAGGTATGACTTTGAGACGTTTGTACATCCTAAAATGTGAATGTTAATCATTACTATAATGCTCATGAAATAATACAGAAGAAGAAGATACCACAACTGAAGCTCGGGGGAATTTTACGCATGAAGTTGTTCTGGTTAAAGATGTCAAAGAAGAAAATCATGGCGTTACTGCAGCTGAAAGTGAAGATTATCATAAGAAAGAGACGGTCTTAGATCCTGATGATGAGCAAGGAGCAGGACAGACTAACACCGATGCCCTGACATCATCTAATAGAACAGGTTTTATCTAGTTTGTTAAAAACTAAGCATCAAGGAATAACTTGAATGGTAAGCAAGACTGACTTAGGCGGCCATTTTTGTTGTTGCAGAAGGTTATCCTCCTGCTGAATCTCCAAAACCTGAAACTGAATCCAATGAAAATGGTACTGAAGATTCTGAAATGCAACCAGGTTCATTTGTGATGGAAGTGGGAGAACATGACCTGACGATGGAGTTGAATTTGAAGGAGAATCTTTTGGAAACAAGCAAGAGTCACCTTGGGAACGAGGTTTCTCTTGGCAAAGGTTAGCATAATTCTCAAGAACTCAACCTACCTTTAACATAATCAGGCCCCTTAGATACTGAAAGTTTATTTTTTTCATCCGGATCTCGTCTTATATTCATCTATCTCTGTGCTCTTAAAACGCTTACTATCAGATAGAATCTAATTTACGTGATAAAACTGTTCTGTATTTTGTAAACTGAAACAGAGGAAGGGGTGGTTTCGAATTCAACTTTGGTCCAAGTATCGTCATCGGATGATGATGCAGAACAGGAAGAATCTATATATCTATCCGTTGATCATAATGAGATTTATGATTCACCAATGATAAATGGTGATCAACGCAAAGATAGCTCCAGTTCACAAAATGGAGATGATAACATCTCATGTTCGAGTAAGGACAATCCTGATGAAATCATTGTTTCTGACATTAATCTAGATTTGGAGAATCAAACAGATTATCTGACCGCAGAAAGAATGGTGAAAGAGGAAAATGAAGTGTCGATTGATGAGGAATCTGAAGTTAGAGTTCTTGAACAGGTACAAGATGGAGAATCAAGTACCGAGACAAATTATAATGGAAAGGATGCCATTCAGCCACCGCCAGAACTCAATCTGATGACCCATCAGGATTCTACAATTGAAATTTGCGAAGGAAATTTGATAATTACAGAACCGGAAGGTGAAGACGAAAAAGATGATCATAATTCTTTCGAGCTTAGTGAAAAGGTGGTTTCTGAAAACAATAACCGGAATGAGACTGCCGAAGAAAACTTCAGGGAGGCAAAAGCAGAGCCTATAATGGTTAGCAAACCTGAAATGATTCTAGGTGAAATACCTTTCTCTAATGGTCATTTTAAAGAAGAAGGAAAACAAGATTGCAAACTTGAGGAAGAGGAATCATTAGATAAGCAAGTAGTTCCACTGATGAGAGAACGAAGTGAAATTTCATATAGTAGAGGAATTACTACAGAAGAAGAAGCTGGAGAACATCAAACATATATACCAGAAGCTCCTGGTTTTCTGTTTCAGGCTCAAGATCACCAAGAGGAAGCTGAAATGGAACCTCATAATGCTCAAGTCAATGGAAATTCAGACCTGGAATCGAAGCCTGGAAATTTCAGTGATTTCTTTGCTGCCACGGCTTCCACTTCTGCCGCCTCAAGCTTCCCTGAAGAAACCTTGGTCTCTGTGGATAGGATGGCAACCGATGGAGGTTTACCTGAATTTCTACATAATATCATCCCAACTCCAGAGTCATGGTTAGAAACTAAATCTTCAATATTACAAGATCAGTGCATTGAACAATGCAGTAAAATTGAGACAGCTATTGTAGCAGGAAATAATTACGAGACACAAGCAAATGCAGAGAGATTCAGCATTGACTCGAATCCTGATACTTTGAATGTTCATGCAAAGATAAGGAAGTCTCCAAGCTTCGATTTTGTTCTTCGAAGAGAAGCAAAGGACGAAGAATCTGATCAAAACCCTCTACTATATCAGGATAAGACTGCAATTGAGTGCTTATCAAGCCAGGTTGATGTAGGCATACAGAGCAGGCTTCCTCATGCAACATATGAGAGAGATTCATTTCGATATGAAGTAATTCCTACAGAAGAGAAAGTGATTCCTCTCGAAAGAAGTGATTCTGAGAAATCAAGAACTCCATTCCTTGGCTTCAGGAAAGGTGATGATAAAGAGGTTGATTCTGAACCAACCCAAGCTGGTTTAAAGAAGAAAGACAAGGACTCCTGGAGTGCAGGTACTAAAGAAGTTGCATCAGTTTCCCTTATTAAGGTAAAGGACAAGCATAAACGCAGGTCATCCCTCTTCAGCAACTGCATCTGCTGTACTTCTGTAATGAACTAAACTGCATTACTCTTCAGTGGTCATGATTTGGTTTGTTAAAGATTTTGAGAAATGGAGCTTTGGACATTGAAGAGACTATCGTTTGGTTTAGGCATTTGCAATAAACCAAGAAAGAGTGTTTTTTTTTTGTGTTTTCTTTGGATTGTTGGAGAGGCAATTGGATGGTGTTGGGCCGTTCTAACACATTTGTTACTTAACTTGCTCGAGTTTAATATATTGATGAATACAATGTGATTTTTAATTATTATATATGACAAATTGTTCTAATGAGAAGTTATATTATCATATCAAATGATTTCATTTTGTATTAATTGAAATGATATTGTTTTTTGAATTTTATTTTTAACATAAAAGAAAACACCATTTAATGAACTAACTTGATTTTTTATATTAAAACTACTTATCATATAAATAATATCTAAAATATAATTTTTTGTGACTACTCAAATATAAAATTGATAAAAAGAAGTTTTAGTTTCAAATTTGTTAATTCGTAATTTTTAATCAATTTATATCATAAAAAATCCTTTTATAATGATTCGAAGTACTTTAATTAATCCTAAATTGAATGTCATTAACGTATTATTGTCTCAATTATAAGAATTGAAAATATAAACTAAAATACGCATTTGATAACAATAAAAAACACGCCTTTTTATATGAGACATGATATTCTTGTTCTTAAGTATTGGCTAATTATCATCTCGAAGAGACTTGCAAGTACTATCCCTTATGGTATAAAATATTAACCTAAATATCTTATGATTTAAATCCCTGATTTCCAATCAATTTCTAATATGAAATCTGACAATTAAATTCCTCTTAAAGAATAAATTTTCTAGTTATAATTATCATATTCGATTTTCTCTATTTACGCTCTCTCGATCGAGTATGTCGTACAAGGCTTGTCTTGTAACATCCTATGTTTGGCGCTAGACCTCAAAATAGTGAATTGAGAGTACAGTGAGAAATTAGTAGTGCATTTCATCCCAACTATCATAGTATATTAACACACATGTGTATTTATTTTTGATACATTAAAATAGTTGTTCATGCATTCATTAACATTTTTTTGGGTATAAGTGATTTTTAATGTGATTAAAGTGTGAAATTTAGATTAATTGTGATACAAATTTTACTTGGTGATAATAGTTATTATTTCATAATTTTAGTGAAATTTTAGGTATTTTTAGACTAGAAAAAATGTCAAGCGACAAGACAATTGATAAATGGAAGTAGAAATTACTATCAACTGACAATGGATAAATGACCTTGTGATTTATTGATACGTGTCATCGAAAATTGGAAGACAATTAAAGTAGGAATTGGAATTGATTGGACTAGTTAAATAAGAGAACTTAGTTTAAAGCCTTAAAAATTGGACAAGTGGCAAGTGATAACCTGCCAAGCCAAGCATTAAACCCGTATAACTTTTGGAAAGACCATCTTTTAATTGGTCTTTCATTTGTCTTCTTTGGCCAAATGTTTTCACCTTTTTCCTCTTTTTCATTTGTTCTCATCCATGACAATTATTTCCCACCCCTCAACGTGCTCTTCATCTTGTTACATGAAACACCTCATCTCTCCTTCATAAATGAAGATGATCATGGGATGTTTGGGAGTTAGGGTTACGTAATCTGCAACTTTGGAGCCAAAACAAGTAAGAGTAGTCTTATTCATCTTCATAGCTATAATAGTTGCTACTGATTAAGCTTCTGTATTTTAGTTATAACTTGATCTATAGATTTTCAAATAAAATTATTTTTATTTATATTAAATTAGAGACATACGACTACAATTGTTAAGAGAAATTTAATTTGAATTCTATCCTTAAGGATCCAAAAATTTGACTTGAAGTTGAAATTGGTGTTTTATCAAAGTAAGAAAACAGTCTGTGGATTTTTTATTATAACTTGCAGGATACTGAACTAAAATGCATGATATTGGTGTCATTATACTTTCAAAATATTGAGGAACATTTGATTAATAGAAGATGTTACCTAAATTTATTGAGGTCAAAATGATCATGCAAATTAGACCTGAAATTTGCTTAAGAAAAATCTGGAAAATTGATAGGTTTATGATTTTTTTTAATATGCTTTGGTATTTTGATGATATATTGATATATAGATGTCCAAATAAGGTGATTCATAGTTCATATTAAGGTAGAGACATATGTCTACAACATTCTTGTAGAAGTCGAATTTGACTTCTATCTCTAAGACTTCCAAAATCTGGTTTGAAATTGAGTCTTGATTGAGGCTGTAGTACGAATCGAGACAGAAATTATGTCCCGAGGTTACCAAAGACACTGTATTGATATAGACCGAATTAGACTGAGGTGTCTTCACTAAAGTTGTAGCTTTTTCTCTTAGCTTGCAATTGGTATGAAGTTTGTAATTTTTGGATATTGAAATTGAGAGATATGGGTTGTACAACTGGAATACATGATCATGCATTAGCCAAATTTTCAAATGTATACAATCTATGGTATTTAGAGTATAACTCATTGAATAATAAATCAAATTGTATGATCTTGGTATCATTAGAAACTTAAGACACAGAGGAACAATTGTCTAGAAGAGAGTGCTACAAAAATTGTAGCACCCCCTTATCGCATGATATACACCGGAACGCCCGAAGATCATTCCGGTACATATCCTATGATAAGGACAAGCTATGATCGATCACTACATTCACTTTACATGGCATGGTATTACAATTTACTTACAAAACATCACAAGAAGACCATAATATTCTAAAACTAACTTTTTCCTTATCATATTTCACCAAAAATTGAAGTCTACATTGTCTTTCACTCTTTCCCTATGTAGATCAACAACTCCTAGAACAAAAGTACTACTTGAAAGAGGAAAAGATATCAAATCTGTCTAAGCCATCACAAAAGCAATCCCAACTGACCGACCTTTGAGCCATGACTTCTTTTGCCCAACTCACAATCTACACAGTAGTAGAGCCCACTACAACAAAAATGACATACAATAACAGGTGATAAGTGTTATTAAATGTGAATGGTAACACTAATGACTATGCTATGACAGCCCATGTTACTAAAGATA
>JANZLX010000213.1:45049735-45061939 GCA_025531955.1 Erythroxylum orinocense | reverse complement strand
TTAATATACTTTAAATAATATTTATATGCATAAATAATTTTTGTTACAAAATAAAATATAGTTAAAATTAAAAGTGTCTTTTATTTTTATGTTGTCAAACAATCTATTGTATGAAGCTCTTTCAAAAAAACTCTTTTTTAAATAACAGTCAAAGTTAATTGGCTTTTTAGAAAAGCTTTTCTAAGAAAAGTTTTAGTGTTCTACTCACAAAAGTTCTATTGGTATAAGCCTTTAGAAAACTTTGTCATTCTTACCAATTAGTAACAACCAAAACATTCAAAAATTATTTTAAAATGGATCAATATTCTACTGAATTGGATTGAGTTTAATAAAAATTTAATCTAACAATCTAAAAGTATTTATCCATTGTCTTCCTTGATTCATACATATAATTTTTAAATTCAAACTTAATCTATTATAAAATTTTCAAGTTTAAGTTTAGTTTATAAGTTCATATTTTAAAACTTTTCTAGCAATTATTCATAATATAAATAAGTTATTAGAACATTTATTAAATAAAAACAATAATTTTGAAATAAAATTTCTTACAATAATATATAAAAAATAATAAACATAATTTGCAACCAAATTAAAACAAACAAATAAATATAAAAATTCTATAATTTTGATAAGATATATATAATCGATACATGTATATAAATATTAATTCATTTAATTAAAATAAATATTGAACGATAATTTAAAGTACTTATAAATATTATGTAAGATTAGATTTTTTACATTTTATATAATCCAAACTTAATATGAGATTATGTAGGAATTAATTATTAAACTTAAACTTCATTTAACTCATTCTTAAAATTCAAATATTTTAATATTCAAGTTTATCCATTGAATCAAATGAATTGTTTCAATCTATACACATTTATTGATATGACCATTATACACTCCACACTTCAATACTTTTAAGTTTTGATTCATTCAACTTTTCAATTGCTCCAATTCAATACCCATTAAACCGTATTACTTGAGCCTTTTTGGGTCGCTTGTTAGCTTATTCATTAGCTTCTAAATACCAGCATATCCTTCTGTTCGGTTGGTTTGTGTTGATTGAGAGCTTGAGAACAAAAGAGCAATCACATTCAGAGGTTTGGATGTTGTTGACAATTTACTAAGATCTAAGACCGACAATCTGCTACTCACATATCATTTACTCCTCAGAAGCTGACATAGTAAACTTTTGGTTCGTGCAAAAAGCAGCATCAGAGTCGATTGAGTTCAAGCTTTTTAAGCCTTCACTCTGGCTAATTACTCATCCATTTTATGGAGCATATTCTTGTCAATAATATCAACTTTATTCACTGGAATTCATTTACCTTATTATTTAGATTATACCCTTTATAAGGATACAATGGAAACATCCTTAATCACCACTGCCACGAGTAAAATCGGTATTCTCCGTTCTTAACTCTGCTTGTGAAGTATAAACCGTCATCTCTGGCGCTCCATATGCAATTATTGTTCCCACATTCGTCGGTCAAATCATCCCAGAACACTGTGTAGCTGCCTCCATGATTATCACCTGTCTGAAAGTCGCAGGAGAACAAGGTCGTTTTGAAAATGTTTTCCCGGAAACTGAAACTGTAGTCACCACCACCAAACAGATTTTGATCACCCAGATCATCGTCCGCCGAACGACAGTGAACGAAGAGGATGTCGTTGCTCAGGCGGTTGATGATATGAACACGGTACCTCGGAAAGAAGCTGAAGCCACATACACATCGCTCGCTGACTGCTGCTAATGCCAATATGAAGAAGAACAAGGGTTTGTAATTGCTTGAACCACTCATGTTCTTGACTTCCTAAGACCTTGGAACTTGTTTTCCTCGGCTTGTATGGTATAGGAGTTGTCGTCCTTTATATGGATTTGCTTTCGCTTTGTAACCTCCAAATGTTTTACATGTCATACCACAAACATGGCCGTTGGTTGAACCCTTGTTTCATTACGACAGTTTTGTTATGTAATCACACGCCATGCATGACTGAATTTACTTGAGAAAGAATAATAAAATAATTAATATAAATGAAATTACAATTTTTTGGTTAAATGATAAATTCTATAATCCATTTAAATTGGAAATTTTAAATTACAAGGACAACTTATGCTTTTTCATATTTTCATTTATTTCAAAAGAGATATTTTATCAATTCATATTTTTTGTTAATTTTTCCATTGAAATAACTAAAATGCCAAACTCTTGTTGTACCTTAGTTTTGATGTCATAACTCTAAAACATTTTTTATTGAATTTTCACCGGCGTTATTATATTTTTTAAAATATGCCTTCTTTATAAAATTATCAAGATTGTCATAACATCAAGTAAGAAATATATATATATATATAATATTAGTAAGAATTATTATATTAAGTAGTAATTCCACAATTGGAATTACTAATACTTATATTAGGAAAATTATGAATAATGAGGACCCAAATGAGAAAGTTAAAATAGGAAATAGGATTTATATAATAAAGTTTCAAATATAAGAACTGAAAATGTAATCTTTTGGGATTTGCAAAATGTTCTACTCCTTATATAAAGTTGGACATCTAAGAATTAGAATTTGGTCACCATCTTGTTTGAGCTGTTGGCATTAAGTCAATGCAACAAGGATCAATCAATAAAGGTTTTCTAAATATTACATACTCATATATATAATGTCTTTTGCAGAAAAGATTAATTTATAATTAGATATCTACTTTTTATAGTTAGATATCTACTTTTTGTAATTTCTAATTAGTAACAAACTTTAAAATTAATAATTCCACTCATTAGTTATTAAGATTTGCCCCATTGGATCAAATTTTCAATGCGATTTCGTTCACGTGAGAATCAGTTGAGAACAAAATTAAAAAAAAGTGTATTTCTTGAAAATTTATTATTTTATGTCTATGTAATGATTGGAATAACGAAGTATTCTGTACAACATTTCATATAATGCAAGCTTACAAAAAATATATATATAATGCAAGTGACTATATATAACAAAGTCCGTGTTTATCGAAAGGCTCTCAGGCCTCGAGCCCCTAGAAAATTTCCATGTGAACCTTATCCCTAGACATGTCAAAAACACGAAGAAATCTTAGTTTTGTTCAAGTCATTAACGATGTGGACTGTCTAAAATCTGAGTTTTGTTTGTTTAGGCTCGTCCAACTCAAGGAATGCTAGCAAGAAAAAAGGGAGAAACACATGACTGAGTCCCCATTGGAGACATCTAACCAATAATCCAAATTTACCAGGAATTTTAACGAGAAAGCATGCAGTAACTGGGCAGTCTCATGAAACAAAAACAAAACAGCACCTGCACACTTGATTATTATCAAACTCAAGAAATAATTTTCATGTTACCAACGAAATTCCGAGCAGTTAATGATAAATAGGGTATCATGTACACGAAAATTTTATCAGGCTTATTACTTACTACTAGCTTATTAGCTAGGATGTCGACTAATTGCATGTCATCTATCTTCCACGAGAAAAAGAAAGGTGTGGTATATGTGAACATAGAAAATTTATAACTGGTTAGTGTCCGATGGCCTTTGAACTTCCTGAAGCTGGACAGAGTTGTTAAAGCAGTGATAGAAGCCATAGTGAGGGAATCTCTCATACCAGGTCTCTTGCGGCTCATGCGTGTCCCAGTGCTCTCCACTGCTGCTCTTCCCATACTTGTGAACCCATCCAGAACAATTGTGTCCCTCACCCCAAGTGCGGTTCCAGCGCTCTCCATGCTTACCTTCCCACCATGTCTCTCCCTGCTTGACACCCCGACCACTTGGATCAAAATTTTCATCCCATTTATCACCCCACTTAGTCCAACCATCACCCTCAGAGCGCTCTGCCCACTTGTCGGTATATTTGATGCTGCCGCCATGACCATCGTATTTCTCACCCCACCTACAAGAGAGAACAACAGCAACATTAAAGACAACATATGCATAGACAGAGCCAATTATACAATTCTCATACCACTAGTTTCATACACTCATAATTCAAGGTGAGGAACATGCAATGCTTGAAAAGCACAAGAACTTCAGCAGGTTTTGGATGACTCTGAACAATAGCAAACATTCATGTTGTGCATTGTGGCTATACCTTCCTTCTACCCATACCCTCTAGTAGTTTATCCCCAATTTCTACCTAGCAATGGCTATCACATTGACAAGCACCAACTGGTAGATTCCTCAAAAGCATTAACAGATGAAAACTCCAAAGTTAGTCCAGAAAACTTGATAGCAAGGTCAAACTAGTTTGGTATTTTAAGTTTCGAAAGATACAATGCAACTTGAGCATGATAAAGGACCGTACCTTTTAGCGTCTAAAAAGATTCCATTTCCATAAAGACTTAAATATCATTTAATCAAAGATGATATGAAGTCATCTATCCTTGTCTGAAATGTCATTTTACCATTCAAAGCTCAATAAATTTTGCAGTGTCAACTGACTATAACTTATGCAGTACCTTTCATGCCAAACATGAGCGTGGCCAGCTTCAAGTTGTGTGGTTGGATCAATGCTGCACCACTTATGGGCCCATTTATCTGCTTGACCAGAGGCATCATAATGCTCCCACCATTTCTCCTGCCACTCATCACCTCTTCCATTCTTTCCCCACTTATCTGCAGTTTTCTCAAGATGTACAAGCCCAGCATCCTGCACATACCAAATTGCTCAATACTGGCAACTAACCATCCAGAGGAAAATGCATTATTCCAATTTCTAAAACCAAGATAAATCGGTCAAAGGACAAGCTGAATTCTTAGGATGCACTTAACTAAGTCCTTTGAGAAAAACTGGCCAAATTACCAAATTTCCCACAAGGCCTGGGATGGCAACCTGAGGCAACCTGAAGAGCTCTAGATTTCCAAAAAACGGCCCCAAAAAGTGTTTTATTAAGAACTAAAGGGGTAAATTTACACAATTTAAAATGGAAGTAACCATTAATCCAGCTAATATCATGACTAAGTTATACCTGCCACATTGATTCTCTCCAATACTCACGCCAAACATTCCCAGTTGCATCACGTCCTGATTTTTCTGAGCCAAGTTCCTTGTACCCAAAATCATCAGCAGCCTCCCAAAACTTCTGTTGCCACTCAACTTCCTGATCTGCATTAACACCCCTCAACATGGTCCACCTACAAAGCACTCCATCAGGTCTTTTCTCAACTCCAGTCTCCTTCCACCATCTTGATCCATCAGCATTTACCCCCTGAGACAGTAAATCATCTTTCTTATCCTTATTAAGAGCATGCACGGCCTCTGCTGCATGCAATGAGGACAAGGCATCAAGGTCATGTTCTTGCTCCTTCACGGAATGATTCTCATTAATGGTTTCAGAGACGTCAGTTTCCACAACCTCCATCAGTGACTGCAAAGGAGGAATAGGAGGGGTGTGGATGCTCTCCGAAAATTTGCTCTCAAATGGAATAGAAAGTATTTCCATGGGTCGATCTTTTTCTGCTACTGGATTGCTCAAAGCATGAGGTCTTGAAGATTTCTTTGCAGCAAACAGGTCAGACTTGTCATTCCAGTCATCAGGGGGAGGTGTCCAAGACCAAAAATCAGGACCAGGTACTCCATTCCCAGCATTTTCAGATCGAGACACAAAGATACTACTGCTTCTGGTTCCTACAAAAAACAGAGGCAACTATAACAGTGAAGTTGGATGCAGAAGTTAACGTACACAAAGAAACTACTTTTGGTTTACTGTCATGTACACAAATATAAGTCCCTGCCATTCCCTCTGTTCCAATAGAAGCGAAGACGGAAATATAAGTTAAAAGTAGGGCACATCAATCGGATACCTTTGTGACTACAATATTTGATTGATTCTGGTATATCAATCCATAAATCTCCAATTAATTATATGGATTTCACTTGTTTAAAAAAATCAAGATAGTTGGAGGAATAATTAACATTATTTGGTTGAATGGAAACGGGACATCGAACATTCTTAGCTGATTGCTGATTACCAAAATTGCCAGCAGATCATATCTCATGCTATTTCTTTTCTTTCCTTTGGTATATATGTCAATGCTATTTCACACCAGCATCAAATTGAGCAATGAAAGTCTTAAGTTCAAAATCGCAAGTGAATTTCAGTGTCGAGTCTCAAAGTGGACTTTAAAGCACAATAAAGTAGAATAAAAGATACAGACATAACAAAGTTGCAAATTTATTCACAAGATCAAAGCTCCAAAACGGAGAAAACTCAATTCAACTATCATAGTAACATGATTGAAACATGAAGAAAGACTCACATACCTTCTCCTTCACTAACTCCCCCATCTCCTCCTCCTCCTTCTTCGTTTTCAGCGTCAAAATTAGCGTTCCCAGACTTTCTCTGATTGAGAAGGGATCGAGCAGCAGCAATAGCGGCAAAAGCGCGATCAACCACCTGCATTCTCTGAATGCGGTCTCTCTCGTCCTTAGGGATTTCCAGAATCTTCTTGAACTCCTCGCTCTTCTGCTCCAAGTCCACCTCCCCACCGTCACTGTTATCAGGCAGTTTCCCGACGATGCTCTCAAATTGAGCGGCCTTCCTCTCTCGATCAACGGCGGTTTTCCACATGTCCAAGTACGAGTTGTCATCGGCGGAAACCCAAATTCTAAAGCTCCTTAACTTATTGCTTCTAGTTACACTCACTACAAAGGAACGCCGCAACGGCGAAAACAGTATAGGTTTGGGGAGTATAGTAGAGCGGGAGGCGCGTGAACAAGCTGAACTGAGATCGGAAGCCATGCTTAGAAATGGCGAGTGAAGTGAAAGAGAGCTGTAGAGTAATGGCTTTTGAAGTTGGAAAAACGGAAAATAAGGTGAATAGCGTGAGGTGGGAGTAAAGCGGAGATACTGTCAACGATCGCTTAATTATTTCTCGAGTATCTTGACTAGAATGACGGTAAGATCCGTTGGGGGACACGTGGCAGAATTTTAAGTTATTGACTATAGATTGTTCTATTGATTTTTGGGCTCTTGCTTATCTATTAGTTGGTCGGTAGTCAAGTGCTGGCAATTTGAATTGACAAGTTCAGCTCCTGATGAACTAAAAGCCAACGTTGATGCAGCTACTGGCTTTTTGGGTGTGGGTATTATTGTGCGCGAAGATGGTGGTTCAGTCCTCTTAGCTCGTCCATGTAATCTACAAGGCGGTTCTGATCCTTTCATAGCAGAATCCTTAGCCACAACTAGTAGTACGGCTCTTCTAATCGAGAGGATGAAATAGGAAAGAGAGACGACGTCGTGCCGTAACATAGGATTAGTACTATAATGGGATAGATACAAATTTGTAAGGGTCCGTAATCTGGCATGAATAGTGTACAAATTATAAACTGAATAGGGTTGATACAAATTTGTAGCGGGTATGGGTGACAACGGGTCGTGATGGACCCGAGGATTTAAACTAAATTTAAATACTTGAATTTAAATTTCACCAAACATATGTTTATTTTGTTAAGTTTTAGTTAACGTAACCAAATTTACTTTAAATTGTGAGATCCAAAAGTTTTTGTTAACCTCAATTTTAAATAAACTTAAATACTGAAATTTCAATCAACTTTGATTTAACTGAAGTTTCAGACTTTAAGTTCTAAAGCATTCAGAAAAAGCCCTGAGCCATTCAAACTTTTTTTTTTTATTGTTGACATTTTGAGTTTCAATCAATTCTGACTTTTTTTGGTGGCTGACTAAAACCAGGAAGTCTAAATAAATTAGGTAATGTATTTTTCAGTTTTAAAGTTGAAGTAACTCCTATTTTACTGCTTTTAACATCCTAAAACATTTATTCTTTGTACTAGAAAGAATTAGCTTTTCTACTTTACAAAGAACTTACTTGGCAGCCAATAAACATAAAAAATAATTGTCCACTTCTTATTTGACCAAAAAATTATAAAATTTTGTATGTATAATTTTGTATTGATACAAGTTATTTTACTTAAAAGATCTTTATTTGTTAGTCTTATTTAAGAATGCCACTTTTTTTGTTAGTCTTTACCATCTATATGGTTTCCAAGTAAATGTAAAATTCAATTCAGTAGAAGTTCGTCAAAATGAAACGCAAGGTTCATGCAACTACAAACGCTAAACAATGCAACTGTAAACCAATTCGTTGGATGTTATTTTTACAGGAGTTTGACATTAAGCTGAGAGATAAGAAGGGAGTCGAAAATTTTATAGCTGATCACTTGTCAAGGTTAGATGAAGCTGCCATAGAGAGTGCAACAAAGAAGAACATTCAGGAGACTTTTCTTGATGAGCATTTATGATGGTTATGTCAATCACTTCTTAGTTTGCAAACTATGTAAACTACCTTGCTGATAATATCTATCCCCCTTATTTTTCTTATGCTCAAAAGAAAAAAAAATTGTCTAAAGTAAGATACTATCTTTGAGACGATCCTTTGCTTTACAAGATTTGTGTGGATGGTATTGTTAGGCACTGCATTCCTGAAGAGAAAATTTTCTTTGTGTTATATCATTGTCATTCTAGAGATGTTGGGGGACATTATGGTGCATATAGGACAGCTCATAAGGTTTTAGAGTATAGTTTCTATTGGCCCACCTTATTTATGGATACATTTGTATTTGCCAATTCCTGTGATAGGTGTCAAAGGGTAGGGAATATTACTAGGAGACATGACATGCCATTGACTAACATTCTTGTTTGCGAGGTTTTTGATGTTTGAGGCATAGATTTTATGGGACCATTCTTTAAATATTTCTCCAATCAATATATATTGATTGATGTTAATTATGTTAGCAAGTGGGTGGACGCAGAGGTATTGCCTACAAATGAGGCTAGAGATATTGTTAAGTTTTTTAAGAATAATATTTTTACACGTTTTGGCACACCTAGAGCTATCATTAGTGATGGGGGGTCACATTTTTGCAATAAACTTTTTGATTCATTATTAGCTAAGTATGAGGTGACCAATAAGGTTGCTACTTCATACCACCCTCAAACTAGTGGGCAAGTTGAAGTCTCAAACAGGGAATTAAAGAAAATTGTTAATGCTTCTAGACAGGATTAGTCTTTAAAGCTAGATGATGCACTTTGGGCATATAGGACCGCATTTAAGGCACCTATAGGCATGTCACCATTCAGGATAGTGTATGGCAAGTCTTGTCATCTTCCAGTTGAGTTAGAGCATCGTGCATACTGGGCTACCAAATTTCTTAACTTTGATTTCTCTTCTACGGGTGTTAAGAGACTTATGCAGCTTCACGAGCTTGAAGAGTTCAGTTTGGATGCTTATAACAATTCGAATTTGTGTAAGGAGCATGTGAAGAAGTGGCATGACAAGAAGATCCTCCACTGAGACTTTAAGGTAGGCGACCAGGTTTTGATCTACAACTCCTGTCTTCGTCTTTTTCCAGGGAAGCTTAAGTCAAGGTGGTGTGGTCCATTCAAGGTGATCCAAGTCCTTCCTTTTCGAATCCTTGAGGTAAAACGAGAAAATGAAAACTCTTTCAAAGTAAATGGAGAACGAGCTAAATTGTATATACCCAGGTTTGTGGATAATTCTGAGGAGCGATTGTCTATTCATGACACTTCACTTCCTTGATCGCAGTGTATACCTTTAAGTAGGATTGTAGTTTATATTAAGTGTTCATATTAAGTGTGGGGGGATTAAGATTATGTGCATGCTGATGTTTATGATATTGATGTTGATGTTGAGAGATACACATTTAAATGGTTGTGACTCTTTTGGTAGCTAACTTGGGTCTTATTTTTTGATGAATTTGACTATACGATTCTGTCAAAGTAGTTGGAAGGAGAATTGAGTTGTATGCGTGAATTTGGATTTGGTAGCTTTAAAGGATTGTGAACCATGTGGATTGATTGAAGTAGTTGATTGCATAAACTTAGTCAATAACTAATATTGAGTGATGAGGCAATATATGGAGTTTTGATGAATTTTCATTTAAGCACATGTGAGGTATTGAGCTATATGACTGGACCTCATAGTCATTTATTTTCTTTGTTTTATGTGATGCTTCCCTACATGGATTACCTTCAGAACTTGCTTTAAACCTATTTGATACTGCTGGGTACATGCTTTATGGACATAATAAAGGCCTTCTTTATTTTTAACCTTTAGCTTAAATAACCCACCAAGTCATTTTTTTCCTTGCTATCCCCTTTAAACCTTTGACCTTGTTTGTTTTCGCATTAATCACATTGCATTGAAACTTGAAAACTTTTTAGCCTAACCATTTCACAAGTTAAATGAAGTACTAAGTATTTGATGTCTTTGACTTAGGGATTTTTGTTTAAGCTGCACTAATTAAGAGATATTTGTGTTAATTTTAGGTACATATTGGATTTAGAATGTTTAAAAGCATAAAGCAAGACAAACTCTCAAAGGAAGCAAGGATAAAAAACATTAACGTTTTCGCCACCTAAAAATGTTAACGTTTTGGCCAAAACAAGAACGAGGGTTGTGCGTGAAAAAGAAAGGTGGTTTTTGCGTGAATAACAAGTTTTCAAGATAAATACACTTAAACTTTCAACTTCCCTTCCATCTATTACGGATCCATTTCAAGAATTACCCAAAAGGCTTTTTTTGGGCTGAGCTTCTTCGACTAAACAACATGCATATACCTACAAATCACATAAAACATCACATGTTTCTAGAATTAACAATTGGTTTATTCTTCGGGTGGGCATAGAACATTGGAGTGGAATCACCAATTAGCTCGATGATAAGATGAAGAGCATACAAATTGTTGGGGCTTTCTTTAGTAAGGTATATCGCATGCAATAGTTTTAAGATATTGTTTATATATTTAGGCATGTGAATACAAGCTAGAACTCAAAAGTTACTGTCGGACTTTAAAAAACGTTCCTTGTCTAAAAGCCTACATATTTATTGGAAGGACCATATATGACTTTCACAAGTATTCTAACTATATAATGTTGTTAAGGGTAATCCACAGAGTCAGTGTAGCAAAAAGCTTACTAGTATATGAGCTGCTCCACTAAACAACTAGCGAAACTACAAGCCAATAACAACAACAATACAGTTATTCAGCTTAATTCGTGAACGAAATGCGTGCACCATGTGCGAAATGCGTGCACCATGTGCATTCATACCCACTCTACTACCAAGTACCCTTCCCTTGCAATATGCTACGTTCATGTTATGATGCGGTTGAAACAACATTCTCATGATTACAAAAATACCAAAGCAGTTTTACCAATCAAAATATGGGAAACAATTAAAAAAAGGATAATTAGTCAGGAATAAGTTAGACTTCACATCCCTTGACCTTTTTGGTCAACATTAACATAAAAACCATAAATCAGGAAGATGGATGTTCCTAATCACACAACTCTGGCACCACCAAGCTACCACATAGCTACCACATAACAGCAAATTCAGTAAATTGGATGGCACTTCAGAGATGTATAGTAGAAGATAAGGCACTATTGTCTACCAGGGCTTTTGAAAACATTGTATAAAAGTCTACAAATAACTAAGCAAAGTATTTATTGTATTGCTGCAGGATGCAGGAAAATATTGTATTGCTGCACAGGAATACAGGACAAGGATATCTTAGATGGGTGAAAATCTGAACATAGCTACATAAGAAGGAGATTCAGCTATAATCATCCATCAATAATGCAAACTACATTACAAGTACCCAATGGAGTATCATTCTCAAATGACCAATTATTTTGGGATATTGAAAAGTGGGGAAAAAAATTTAGGACATTATTACAATTTTCGGATAATGAGTAAACGAGGAGTTCTTCAGCCAAAAATTCTTATCATTGGTACACAACACCCAGGGCAAGCTTATATATATATGCAAACCTCATCGAAAGTCCGACTACCAATATACCTAAACATCCAATTGTAACTCGTACACGATAAACGAAGCATCATATTCAACAAGTATCATTAGGATAAAGCTAAAGTATGCAATTTGGCAGCCACAATAGAAGCACAATACACCAATAAAAACCAACAGACCATAGTCGAGCAAATCACGATGAACAATATACGAGATTCATGAAAAAGAATAATCTTTGCATGATTAAGGACACACTGCAATGGCATATACATCCTCATGTTTTATTCAGTGCCCTCCCAAATATATACACAAGCTAAAAAAAGTAAACCTTTAGTCAGATTTTACTTAAAATGAAGATAAATAATAAAAACTTTGAATGAAATGC
>JANZLX010000213.1:45019549-45046471 GCA_025531955.1 Erythroxylum orinocense | reverse complement strand
TTAATAGAGAGCGCGTATTCAAGACCATGAAGAATACTCCAAATCTCCGCTCGCAGAATAGGACATCGACCAAGATTGGATACAAATCCACCAACCCAACGTCCACTCGAGTTTCGAATGAGGCGCCCTCCAAATGCTGAACTCAGAGCACCCGTGACCGAGGCATCACAATTAAGTTTGACGAACCCCGGCATCAAACAAGACCAAAACACAGCCCTTAGCTGCTTGTTACCAGCCGGCTGTAGCAGCCCCTTTTTCACTGTCCCTTCAATCACAGAACATTGCAACAAGATATACCGCAACAGTGCACTATTCTGCTGCATTTCATTCTGAAAGATCAGCTTGTTTCGCCTCTTCCATAGCGCCCAACAACAAACCCCAAAGAGAACCGACCACTTCGTGTTAAGAACCTGTGAATCTTCTTTCAAATTCCCGAAACACCAATCCACAAAAGAGATATGCGTATTAAAAAGAAAGCTTAAAATCTGATTGGAAAAATTTGCAACCAAATATCCTTAACCGCAGTACAATCACGAAGCAAGTGGAAGTAACTTTCAGACTCAACTCGGCATAAATGGCAGCGATCAACATCAGTCAAGTGTCGTCTATTTCTCTCAGCATTAGTCAAGACACCACGATTTAATAAAAGCCAAAAGAAAGATTTGATTCTTTGGGGACCAATCCATTTCCAAACTATAGACCAAGGCAATGTAGGGAGAGTGAAATCGGTAACATTTAAATGTGCATAGGCTGTTGGCAAAGAGAAATTACCTAAAGGTGACGGGTTCCAATATGCCTCATCATCCTCCATTGATGGATTAGGGGGTAAAGTCGCAGCCACAAGTTGCACCGTAAGCTGAGGTAAATAAGGTGCAAACTTGTGCCACGTCCAAGCTCCATTTGTATCCACAAAGTCCGCAATTGGTTTAAACCTTGTTGAAGAAGGGGGATCCGAAGTAACAAGATCTAAAAGAGTTGAATTCGAGCCAGGAAGCCATATTTGCTCCCAGAATAAGGTTGACTTGCCGTTGCCAACTATCCATGCAACATTTGAGGCCATATCATCCTAATTTTCCACGATTAGTCGCCATAAAGACGAGCAAAAGTTAGGTGCAGTAGGAGGGAAAAAGATAGAGCAATTAAAGTTGTACTTGGCCTTCAGAACCTGAACCCACATATTGTTCGAGCATGTGAAAACCTCCCAACAAAGTTTCATGCCAAAAGCATTGTTGACAGTTTTCTGAAGACGCAAACCAAGACCGCCTTCCACCTTTGGTTTAGTGACCGTCGGCCAGGCTACAAGGCTACGTTTGCGATGCTCCTCATCACCACCCCATACGAATTTCCGAGTGAGTTGCTCCATGTCAAGACAAGTGCCGATCGGGATTTTTTAGGTTTGCATAGCATATACAGGCAAGGCTCCAAGAACCGATTGTGCTAAAGTAATTCGCCCAGTGAAAGAAATTTTCGTAGCATTCCAAGATGATATCTTAGTTTTCCTTTTATCCAGAATATACCCGTAGGTTTTTCAAATAATTCGAGAATGGATAAGAGGAACACCAAGGTATTTCCCTAAATCATCAACCTCCTTAAAACCCATAATCGCATTGATCCCATTCCTAGTGACGCGAGTGACATTCTTCAAGAAATAGATACAGGTTTTAGCCACATTAACAGATTGCCTCGAGCTACAACAAAATTCAAAAATCACCTGTGTCATCACATTCGCCTGGTCACAAGTTGCTTTACCGAAAAGAAAAAGATCGTCAGCGAAGAATAAGTGGGTAAGTGGAGGTCCTCTGTTACTGAATGAGAAAGGTTTCCATCGCCCTAGGTTCAGGGAATTAGAGATGCCGTGGGCAAGACGCTCCATGCAAAGCACAAAAAGATACAGAGAAAGTGGGCATCCCTGTCTCAATCCTCTAGATGCAACAAAGGATTCCGTCAAGCCTCCATTCCAAGATATCTGCATAGAACTAGAGGACACACAATCCATAATGACACGAATAAGATTCATGGGCAGTCCTACCTCCATCAAGGTATCAAGCAAAAACACCCAACTAATCTTATCGTAGGCCTTCTCGAGATCCACCTTAATAGCCATGAAACCTGTTTTACCCTTCTTAGTACGCATAGTATGGATAACTTCTTGCGCAATAACAGTGTTATCAGTGATATGTCTCCCTGGAACAAAGCTAGCCTGAGTAGGCCCTATGATATCAGGCATAAAAGATTTAAGCCGATTGGCAATCACTTTAGTAAAGATTTTGTAAGTTACCGTACAAAGCGCAATCGGTCTAAACTGGGAGATAGATGTTGGCGCATCCAATTTGGGAATTAGGCACAGAATTGACCGATTCATATTGGGATCAAGAACACCACCATTAAGAACTCTCAACATCTCACTACCAAGGCCACTACGAACTGTATCCCAATGCCTTTGATAAAAACCAGCTTGGATGCCATCCCGATGCCTTCCACGGCTTCATATCAAAAAGGGGCTTGCAAACATCAGTTTCAGAGAAAGGACGATTAAGGAGGGCAGTAGCATCATCAGAAAGTTGTGGGAAAGTTCCACGAATACTATACTGTACTCGGTTACTATCCACCTCAGTGTATAAAGAAGCAAAAAAGCGAACCGCCATCTCTTGAAGATCATTCTGGTCATCAATCCAATTACCCGTGTCATCCTTCAGTAGTTCAATTCTATTACGTTTACGACGACGGATAGTCTTTAGATGGAAATAAGCCGTATTTTTATCACCCCATAAGACCCACTCACCACGAGATTTCTGGTACCAAAGCAATTCCTCACGAAGCAAAATATCATCAAGCTCAGTTTTCAACCATTTGATCTGTTTTAGCTATCTTGGCTAATAGATATTAATCCTATAATTATTAAACTTAAATTTAATGTTAGAAAGGCCTAATTGATCCCTAAAAGCTAGTTCAAGAGGAGAAGGATTGTACATTATTATAAATTGTTGCTCTCGTACTTTTCTGATGTGGGATTCCTAACACACCCCCTCAGCTCAAAACAGGGTTGAACATCTAATGGGCATATTGGACAAAGGGTCATAACCGGGCATCACCCCAAATCATCGGGGCAAAATAACTCTGATACTATATTAGAAAGACCTAACTTAATCCTAAAAGCTAGCTTAAGAGGAGGAGATTTGTATATTATTATAAATTGTTGAATGCTCACATACTTGCCCAATGTGAAATTCCTGATATTTAATTTTAAATATTTAAATATTTTTGAAGAATAAATAATTTCTCAAGGGCATAATCTTTTGATATTTGGATTTGAAAATGTCAAAAAGACTAGGATTGTCAATTAGAAATTATGAAGGTATGGCATCTTAGCAAATCCTTGGAATTATATAAAGTGTGAAACTTTTCCTCTCAAGTCACCAAAGGCGATGAATTGCAACCCAAAAGCACATTGAATCCCAAAAAGCTCTAATTTCTAAGAAGGGGAAAACAAAAAAAAAGAAAGGGAAAAGCTTTTAGAAAAGAGAAAATCATGAGGTTTTAAAGCGATTCAATAATTCCAATAAGCATCATCAAAAGAAGTATATCACTAAAGTGGCATTCAATAGCGTTGCCACGTTAAAGTTGAGACATAAAGAAAAGAACAAATTAAATTAATTCCAAGAACCATAATTTTGTTGCACTAATTGTCAAATACCCTTTGGCCTTTGAATTTTGATTACTCAAGTACAAGATTCAAAGAGTACTCGAACACTGGGAAAAAAAGTATACAACCCTTTCGTTTTTTATGTATTCTTTTCCGTATTATCATCATCAGACATTTTTAAAGCTAATTTTAATTTATATGATAGCTTGTAGGATTTTTTTATATTGGCAAAATCTATGATCACTATTATGAATTCATTTTAACCGATTCTTTAAAAACCGGATAAGAATCTAAATAGGTATGGCAAAAAATTTAAGGTTAAACTTATTTTAGGTTATTATAAAATCGGTTAAAAATTGAATAAAACTATTGACTTTAGAATATGGTTAAAAAATATTATCTTTACTTATCAAAGAATTTAAAGTTTAATTAAAAATAATTTATTAAATAAAAAATAATTTATTTATTTTAGTTTATAAAAATTTATTAATTAATAAAAATTGACATAATAAATTGATTAGTTTTTAACAATAAAAGTTATTAACGTAGATCGAACTAAAAAGTTAAAAACTCATAAAATTAAACGGTATAAAGTTTTTACAGTTGAATTGGTTAAATTTTTTAATAATTGATTTTAATAAATATTTACAAACCCAAACTTAAAGTCTAATTATATATAAAAAAAGAAGTTGGTCACATATAATATAAGTTACTGATTCAATTTAAACAATACGAATAAATCCAAACTTTTAAGTTTAATTACCAAGAACTTTTGTTTCCTCAAAAGGAGTTCTTATGCTAATGATTAAAAAAAAAAGAGCAAAGTATTTTAGGACCTAATTCAAACCACTTATTTACTTCTTTTATGCTTTTTTCTTTTTTCTTTTTTTTTGCCCTTTTCACAGAGGCTTGAAGGGGAAGGAATTTTACTGATTGGATGAAGCACTATACGACCGATAACACCAAATGGCATAGCCAATACCTACCTTTTATGGTACAAAAATGTTCCTTAGCTCAATGTCTCCTTTTGTGTCCAATCCAACCTACCCACGACTAAAATCACTATTATTACTTCCTTGGGAAGAACCAATTGTTATTATATTCTTTACCCCTTTAATTATGAGGAGTAAAGAGTAGACATGCTTCTATATGAAGAGTCGTGCGATTTGGTAATTGTACAGTGTCCTTTTCTCCGTCAAAGTAATCCTTATTATTTCTTATCATCTTCATCATTGCACTAGGCCCATACCCAACTTTCCAAGTGTTTGAAGATTTAGTTGTGTATTTTGTGTTTTTATAATAAAAAAAAAGTTGTTAAATTGCATACAATTTTGTGTACACAATCGTACATGTAAAAAGCGTTTTTCACATTTAAAAAATGAAATAGAACTCTTAAAATTTTGTGTTTTTATAATTAAAATAGACATTGAATTTCATATAATTTTGTGGATAAAATTGCATAATTTAATATGTAAAACATTTTTCTTGATCAATCTCTCAACTTTAGCTGTGGAAAATGTAGCTTAAACTTTTATGTCACACAATGTATGACTTCTCATTCATTAGAGTCCTTTATTTCATGAATTGTTTAGCAAGATATGAAGAAGCATATATCTAATTCGGGGTAAGACACATTTTATACAAACCATATGAAAAGAAAGTTATACCATTATGTTTTGCATTAAACAACAATTGTGTAATATAAGCATTAAATACAAAACATTAACCCTCTTTGTCCAAAATTGATCAAAAGATCACATATAAAATGTGTCGTGTAAAACTCAAATGAATCTTACAACAAGGTTTAGTACATACATCCCCTATAGATATTACTTCCTTTTCTTCATTGCTGTGAACCATCAGTTCCTCCTCCTCTTTATTTGACTTTATCCTGGATATTAACCCTTGCATTGTAGAAGCACCTTGAACAGATGCTCCACTAAATAGCTGCCAAGTATTTAATGTGACTATTGCAAATTAGATTCATAAATTGATAAGCCAAAGATTAACCTGATGGTCTCAGTCTTTCCTTTTAAACCTTATACTAATGGTTTCTTTATGTCATACGGACCTTTACCAGCACTGGTTTGACCAACATCAGCATGTGAAAAAGATTTGAACTTTCTACCTTTGAACTTAGCGAACTTCATCTTTATCTTCCCTTTAGTTGCTTCGAGGGCTATAGGAGTGGCATACTTGAGTTTCTCCTCCTCAGCAATGCAATTGGCTATCAAAGTATTAAAGCCCCATTCCTCATCCAATGAGTAATATGTCATCACCAGATTACTAAACTCTGGAGGGAGTATATTCAAAGTTTGGTGAACAATGAGGATATCAAAAAGAGGAATATTCAACATCTTCAATCTACTGTAAAAATGAATCATTCTTGATATGTACTCCATTACTCCCCTTTTTCATTTATATCTGATAGAGAATAATTATTTCATCAAGGCACGTATCTCAACATTAGGTGAGATTGTGTACCTCTAGGAGACATTATCAAAAAACTCCTTCGCTATGTTTGCATTCGAAAGTCCACTTGGCAGATGGTCAAGTATGAATTTCTTAATGGTCATCAGATATAATCTGTTATACCGATCCCAAGTTTCATAAGTTGCTTTATAAGCTCTCAAGCTCATGGATGTAGGTAGAGATGACCTATCATTCCGTATGGTCATATCAACCTTAGTTATCTCCGTAGCGTTCAATATATCGTCCATCCACTTATTTGTATTGAAATCGGTTAGGGATTCAATGGTGACACTGATTTTGTTGACCAAACAGGTGACTACAAAATAACAATGTTTCAATCAACACAAATATAGGATAACAACGATACTCAAAGTCATTCAATAATATCTTTACTGAAAATCTGATCACATATATTATGAAGCACATTTTGGTTGAATATATAATATATGCAATTGGACATCCATATAAAAGCAATCAGAGCACAAACTATCAACTCTTATGACACTACCACCTTTGAGCGAATAGATCACCTGAACAACAACTTTCCTCCATCTAATGCATTTATACACATCTCAAAATGCTATGCAAGGCCAACACCTTTGGGCAAAATAATCAAAAATAAAACCAAAGACATTTCCCAACATGCAAGCAGAACAATTCAAAATACTGACTTGAAAGGTCACTTTGGTGACTACATCCTCATCAGAACTCAAAAAGTCCACACACACAAGGAATACATCTTTATGTTGTCTTCACATTCTTTATGGACATATGGTATGTGACAATGTAACATCAATAAATGCAAAAATCTGAATGCACAATCTCATTGTCACGCATTTGTGTTGAAAACATTGTCTGAAAACTTCATTTGAGATTTTCGTAAAAGAAATATTTTAGTTGAATGACTATCATGCATCACTGGACACTGAACCGACCACCCGAGACACGAGAATCTCACGTATTTCCCTTATGGCAAGTTCGTTGCACAAAAATTCACTAAAAAATGTTTCAAAATGTCTTAATTCCTTTTCTGAGTGACTATCATCCAATCCCGAACATTGAGCATGAGACCCAAGACACAGAAACATGAAGCATCTCCTTTATGTGATGTCCGAAGCATAAAAAATTCACTCAAAATTAGATTTAAAATACCTTAATTCCTTTTCTATAGTTAAACTTTATTTTATTTCTGATGTAATAAATTCAGAAAATGAAAAAAACTAACTTTATGAATTTCTCGAACTGGAAAACTGACCCAAAACATCCTAAGGCACCCTTACAGAAAATCTAAAAATTTTGTGTTTTTTTAAATACCGTAAAAATTCCACACAATTGACATCAGCACTGCATCAGTGCACTGTAACACTCCGCAAAGTGGAGAATGAGGCATGTGCAGTACATGTGCCGCCCAGCGACGCGCCTCAACAATGAATGGTGTATGAGCAGCCAGCACCAGAAGGGCGCCCACGCGAGCTTATCTGATGACGTGTGCGTTGCACGCACCAGACGTATCGCCCATCATGGTGATATTGTGCACCGTCGGGCATGCTGGACGGTCTCCACTGTCACTATCAAAAAAATTCTATTTGGCAAGTTCTGGACTAGTTTTTTGTGCTTCCGAGCTTGTTTTCACCCCATTTTTTAAGGCTAAACATATGTATATTATTTTCATGCAATAAAAATCAAGAAAAAATTGAGAAACAAAAGTTAAATATCTGAAAACCTTATGGAGAGAAAATTGAAAAATCTTCGTTTTTAACCACCCGATCACGTCACCGCTTTAATACCACGTGTAATACTTAACAGTGCCTTATTTACATATCCCAAATCGAACGTGAAAGGGCAAGAAACAAAAAAATGCAGAAATACCTAATTTTTGTTTCTGTAACTTCAAACGAGTTTTACGAAGCCGAAACGAGTGTGAATCTACCGCCATCTCTACTGGAGCTACTCTCCGTGATGCGAGTAAGGTATTTCTATAGTTATCTCAAAACGTAAGTTCTCTTAGCGGGTTAGAAAATCCTTATGTTTATAATTGATTATACGAGCAACTACAGGAGACCTTAACCTTAGTATATAATTTTCATATTAGGCTTTCCCATCATAAGGCCGATGTGGATCTGGTCCACACTAATCAGGATCTATTTTTCATCCGAGCTTTAACTTATTGATTTAGATCATTTATTTAGCCACTTTATTACATTTATTTGGATCAAATTACGTTATTTAATAGATAAATTATTAAAAAGAAAAAAATGAAATTAATAACCCATAAAGTTGGACAACTCAATTTGCCAACCAATCAGCTAAAAAATAGCTGATATGTCAGTTAACAAACGAGAATGGCCAAAAATTTAGAAATTGGCATATATATTGTTTTAATCGTTGCTTTGATCTAATATCATATGCAAGTTGTAAACAAAGAAGCAAAGTTGTAAGTTTTAACACTATTTGAACAAATAATCGGCAAAATTGGTGCAGGGATAACTTACCGAGATTTACTGACTAAGTTCAATGGAAGTGACAGAATTTTGTTTTTATAAAGGAAGGAAAGAACAAGATAAAGCTGTTTAAGACTATTTTTTTGGTCTGTTTAAGTTGGGAAGTGCGATAGAATTTAACCATATTTCCTAATCCACTTGAAGTGCACCAACCGGCAAAAATAGGAGTTTGAAGCCATTGATTCTTTACCAAGTCTTTTAACGACGCTTTCATAACTTACTTAATGCTAAAAGTCTATTTCGATTAACCCAACTAAGAATCTAACAGTTGCAAAATTTTTAGGCAGAAGCAGTTAAGAATAAAACAAACCAAATTAAATAATTCGGTTGAATTGAATTTGAAAATTTGAAGATTCGATTGAATTGAACTAAGATTAAAATAATATTATTTTTCTAAAATACGATTAAAGAAATTAATCAATTTTTTAAATTTAGATTTAAAATACTAAATCTAAATTAAATAAACAATTACAAAAATTTAGTAAAAATTTCGCTAAAAAGGGTCCAATAATTTACAGTCTTATTTGCAATTAATAAAATGTTATTTTCAAATGACTCTTATAAATAATGGCAATAATAATAATAATAAACACACAAATAAATAAATAAATAAAATAAAAAATAAGTAATAAATTAAATAAAAATGAAGAATAAATAATAATAATAATAATAATAATTTTAAAGTAAATGAGATTGAACTAAAATTGTTAATTGACAAAAGAAGTTATTGATCATAGTCAGAGCATTCAATTTTCACCGTATAATTAAAAGTAAACAAAATGTCACTTCAACTGCCTTTCTCGATGATAATCCTAAATTTATCTTTTGCTTCTTGAAAACCTAATCTACTGGGGAACCGTGAAAATGAAATACTGTTTTCTTTTTCTTCGTTGTACGAACCTGACCGTGAAGATGAAATCAAGACAAGGAAAAAAAACAGCTTTGATTAATAAGGAATCCCACCACCTTTAATGCGATTTGATTTAGCAACCAATCAATTTTTTTTAAAAAAAAATAATTAGTTAATTAATTCTGTCCTTTCCTAGGAGTCTACTCTACGAGTCCAAATCTCTTGGAACAAAAGGTTAAATTCCTAATTTAAAGAGCCCCCATACTTCAGCCTGACGAAGCAATTAAGAAGATGTAAAATAGGTACTCAGCGGTCCGTTAAGGAGGAGGTGAGCAACCCACAGGCCTACAAGGAGTCCACCCTCAAAGCCTACAAGGGGCTCAAGAATGTTGCTCCCACACTGCAAACTGTGGGATTCGAACCTTGCACCTTGGAGCAAATCTGCCCCTCCGGAACTAACTGAGCTACGCCCTGCGGGCACGAGTCCAGATCTCTTGTCTAATATTATGGTGTCTTATTGTGTCCAATAAATCTCAGCCGTTTATTTATGTGGGACTCGCATGAGACTCACGTAGGACCCGTAAAATAAATAACTAAGATTTTATGAGATAAAATAAGACAGAGGATCTGGCCTCCTATCCTACTACCAAAGTAGCATCTCACTAACCGAGTCACATTGTACTGTTACTTTTTTTGGTTTTTGAAACTCAGAATTTGGATTAAATTTAAATTTGTTAAATTAAAACAATATCATTTTATTAAATTAAATATTATTTTAAATTATATTGAAATATTTTAAGTTTAAATTTTAATCTTCATATGGGTACAATTTATCGGTCCTATTCAAGAATCATTTTACCTGCCCATCAGACCTTAAAACTTGGGGTAAAGTCTGGATAACACGCTAAATCCTTAATATCGTACCATTATTGTCCTTGTATTCGTAAGAATGCTTCACTACTCAGAAAGTTTGTGCCCCAGGTAACTAGAAATGGAGTAAAAATCATAAAAGCCGAAAATTTCGAGGAAAAACTTGTCCCAAGTCAAGTTTGGGGTGATTTATCCGTTGTAGCTACAGATCCCCTTTTTTCTTCAAAGGACAGGATACTAAATCTTCGGTCGACAGGTTCTGTTAATTTAGTGCCTTTCAACTGGGATCTCCTCTTATAGTGGAGCTATGAGGAGTCCACTCCGGTCTTAACTTGGCTTGGGCACTTTGATACCGGAGAATTATTGTGGAAGTCGACTTACTCGAGGTTATTAATATCCTCTCCTCTTCCAGCACAGTTCTAACTGATGATATTCTTTTGGTGGTAGGTATTTGGCAACTTCTACGTCGCGATTGGAAGGTTTAATTGTAGCACATGTATCAGGAAGGAAACCAAAGTGTAGATCAGATAGCCATTCTTGCATCTTTTCTAAGCCCAGGGCTTCACATTCTCCAGGATCCCCCGACAACCGTTTAGGAATCCCTATTTTGAGATTAGCAAGGCGCTTTGTCACAGAGGACCCTGCGTTAGCTAGGGTGCTGGGTCTTGTTTCATATTGGCTTTGTCGTGTTTGTATTCCTTTTCAGCTAAAAATAAAATAGCGCCTTTCAAGTTTATATTATTACAAGATAATGAAAATCAGGATATAAGTCATAATTGATTAGTGAGCATAGTTCATTGTTTTTTTTAATCTTTAGATAAATTTAAATGATGTATTGATTTCAAATATTTGAATTTAGGTTTAATTAAAAATATATTAACTTTACTCAATTTTATAATACTATAACATCGACAACATTCTAGTAAAAATGTGAGATTTTGAAAAGTCTGGAAGCACACAGACTTACTCCTATTTTTGATGAATATATAGAAATTTTTTTTGAAAAAGGTTTTAAAATAATAGTCAAAGACAAAAACAAATAATTGCATAAATAAAAAACAAATAATCAAAATAAAGATAAAAGTAAGCAAATAAATAAGTAAAAAAGAAAACAAATAAGTAAATGAAACAAATGGGTAAATAAGTAAATAAATAAAATAGTTAAAGGGACAATTGTCACAAATAAAAGTATTTAGGGCAAATACTAGAAGCAAAGATTGAAATAAAAGTTCAAATGACATGAAAAGAAAAGGAACTTTTTATGAAAAGAGGGGATCTTTTTATGTAAGATTCTCTACCTACATTCTAGTTTATTCGTTTCTTATCAAGGATCAAGTTTTTAGAAAGTTCTAATAAGAACATATCATACATAATCACCTCTCCCTAATTCTTCTTCTTTTTAAACAATTTTTTAGTATAATTTTTTTGTATCTTCTCATTGGGATGTTATCATATATCTTCTTAACATGCTAGAACTTATGTTACATAAGTCTTGTCTCTTTTAATTTATTATCAATATTAGTCACCTCAAACTTTTCTCTTATTACAACATTCTTGACCTTATTTCATCTTGTAAGATTGTAAGTATAACGAAACATTATTGTTTTCTTCATCATTAATTTATAACTATGTACTTTTTTTTTTATAATTTTGGTTTCAAGCCTTGCCGTTTGAGTTGGGATGTCAGCGGTGTTTCATCGTCTCCTTTCTTTAGCTTCTATTTTTTTTTCTTTTTTTCCTTGTTTAGTGGGGAAGCCAGTTCATTGATTCTTGGACGCATTTTTACAAACACTTAAGAATCAACTCAAAGTCAAATCTACTTTCTAGGTTTATTGCTTTCTTTGTTGTTTTTGAATTCGGGGTTTGATACGTGAGTGATCAGGGTTTGGGGGAGTGGACCCCAGTCAGCATCGAAAAGGGAAAATGTGGGGTTGACATGGAGGAGAATGACAGTGTTGCCTGGGCGTATGTAGTGGTGGACGGCGTAGGCGCTCGCGTCGGTGAGGTCGATGGCGACGCCTATCTGGCGGCGGGCACCAGTGGTGGAGTAGGAGTGGCGGTAGAGGGATGAGGTTGGCGTGGGGAGGATGGTGGTGAATCTTAGAGGGCGCTTGATTCACAAAAAGTAATATGAATAAGAATAGGAATGATAATGGAGTATAGCCAACAATAAATCTCATTCCTCTAGTAATCCACAGATATAGAGTATTGCTGAAAACGGGGGATTGAAAGTGTTACCCCTATTGATACCAAACATAAGTTTTCATTCCATATCCATATATTTCTCCCTATTACTCTCAAATAAGCACCTCCTTAATGGATGGGAGTTGGGGTTGATCTGGATCAACTGGAATCATTTAGAGAAATGAGTATTGCTTTCTAACTACTGTCAACATGAAACCATCGTTGCTCCATCCGCAGCCATTGCAAGTCGCCTTCGTGCTAATAAACCTTGCCAGTAATATTTCTAAAATTTCCAGATCTTGGTGTTCCGTTTATTCATTGGATACCACGAGCATCTTCCCACAAGCCCAGGTTTTTCCTTTCCATGTACTTTTTAATCTTTAATCATTTAGCATAGAGAATAAGAGGAAGATATGAAGATCTGGCTTCTAGATCAAATAGAGTTACCACCGAAAAACTGTCCATGACTTCAGTTTAAAGATATCGTCTTCATTAGTGTCGTTGCTCTGTGTCCTCATTGTCGTGTTTCTTTCCATATGGTGGAGGGTTGCAGACGATAATGCGACTCGTAAACAGTAAACTCTCTGGCATCGATGACAACTCTGCTATATCGAGCGCCCTGACAAGTATGGTAAGAACTCTGCTGTCCTGACAAGGTTTGGTAAAAACTCTGCTTATAAATCCCTACTTGACGTTTCTTTATTATCACACTTTGTTTTATTATTACCATTATCGTCGTCATCATCATCATCATTATTATTATTATTATTATTTTCCTTACTGATTTTTATATTCATGGTATTTATATATTGTCTGTTTTTAAGTATTTACGCTTTTTACTTGCATAACTATTAATTATCCTATAACATCTGTATGTGGTTCTACTGGAAACAGTCTCTCTACAATATAAGGGTAAGGCTGAGTACTTTCAGGCCCCCAGACCCTGCTTTATTGCGAAATTTCGGGGTATGATGATGATGATGATATGTACTTATTTTATAAGTCAAGACTCCACCAAATAAATGCAAGACCAACTTAGTTGTTAAAGAGCATAATTTACCTTTTACTTTGAGTGGTATATTCTTGTCTTATAAAATTTCAAATGCTCTCGTCGATTTAAGTCATCCTGATTTGATAAGGTGAACTATGTCTTCTTTTATCTCGCTATTATTTATGATGATAGATGTAAGGTACTTTAAATAATCTTTATTTGATATAATTTATGTATCAATCTTTACCTCCACATCGAATGCAACCCGATAATCTGAAAAGATATATTCCAAATACTCAGTCTTAGTTTTGCTCAATTTGCTACTTGATATTAACATACTCTTTTATTTTATTCACTAAAATAATGTCATTAGCAAACAGTATACATCAAGATACTAAAATGTTCCAACATTTAATTTTTAGAAAAAATAGTCCCACGTTAAAATTTCCATTAATGTGGATGTTGTGGCGAGATTAATAATTTTGCCATGTAACTGTCACGTATTATATTAATGTAATGCATAAATTTTATCATTTAATAAATTAAAAATATCAAAATCCTAAAATAATTATTCTTCATAAATTTTGCTTCATAATTATTTTAAAAATTTTAATTTATTAAATAATAAAATATATATACGACATTACGTGATCAAAACACTAATCTAATGTAGCTTACAGTGTTGTCCATATTAATATAAAACTTAACAACATACTATTGTTGCTAAAAATTGAAATTTGAAATATTTTGGCACTACTTTTTAAAATTGAACTATAAATTTGAGTTTCTTTAGTAATTAACTATTAAATTTATTAATTAATTTAATCAAAAAATATTTATGAAAAATCACACAACCCAAATAAAAAGAATATAGCTAGACATGAAATTAATTAATCGCCCTCCGTGTTTATGACAGATTTTGAAAAAGCTTCCCTATTTTAGGCAATGAATGAATAAGGAGTATCTGATTTTAAAGTCGTTTCTTAACTTATAAATAAAAGAATACCTACAAATCAATTTGCTACTTGCATTATACAAGAAATTTAAACTCTAATTAACTAGGCGTTTGGTTTGAGCACGGAGTTGGCTATGAATATGAGTATAATAGTAGAAGCGGATGGGAATGGGTATGAAAAATAAAAAAAATGATGTTTGGTTTGTAATTTGGGTTTCCGTATTAATACCAATAATGTTGTTTGGTTTGTTGCATTAATGAGAATGAAAGATAATACAATACTATTTTTACCCTCAATAAAAATGTAAATAATTTGCCCTTTGTATGTTTATTGGGGCTATCTCCATATGTTTATAAAAAAATTAATCAGTTTTGTCAAGAATTTTTATCGCAAATTTCGAGCATTAGATGAGCTATATGATCATTTGTCAACAGAGCTGCATAATTTCAATAATACAATTGCAACTACATTTCTATATCATATTTAAAATGAAATATAAAGCATAAAACAACATCAAAATAAACTTAAAACATAAAACGAGATTTCTCATAGTATCTAAAACATAAAGCATAAAAAAAACATCAAAATAAACTTAAGACATAAAGCCTTTGCATGTCAACGAGAAGGCTGAGGAACACATCAATCTTGTCGTTATTTGAGCTGAAAATGTTAGGTGTTTTAAAGACATCACCACTTGGAAGGTCAATTTTCATTAACTCTTCAACTACGTCTTTCATTTTTTCCGAAGCAGCTTTGTCACGTAAATTTTCATCTGCAATAGCATTTGCATGGTTGAGAAATTACTATTAAAGCCTTCCACAAAAGTACAAAAACCATAATTGATTTCTTGTAGTTGTGCCCCGACATCTAAGGAAGCTGAAATAGACGATATTTTTTTCCTTTTTGCTATATTCTCTCCACTGCTGCTTGATGGTTGTTTCTACTTTGCACTCACATTTCTCACATTTGTGTTGCTTGCGTAAATTAGAGTTGCTTGCGAATCTGAACACACATTATTGTTTTTTTCGTCAGATAATAAATCATATTCACCAACATACTCACCACCACTTACTGTATTTTGATCATTCTTCATATTTTGAACATGTTTTAGAAACTAAAATTTTTTTATATCTGAATCTAAAAGCACGCAACGTATGTAAAACTTTAAAACATGTTTATGTTTTATAGATGTTAAACAACAACACCAAATAAATTCAAGAACGTCTTTATGCAATTGTTAAAATTTAAAACCAAATAAAAGTAATTATTTTCTTTATCCAAAGGTTAAGGCTTTATCAAAACAAAAAAGTCATGCTTTTATGAAGAAACAGACATTGGATAAAGATGAAGGGCTTGCGTCTTTATATGAAGGTTAAAAATTGTAAAAAATGCTTCTTTTTCGTTGTTCTTGAAAGCCATTAAGAGCTTTACAACATAAATAAACAAACACCAATGTAGAAGACGATTTGCTATGTGTTTTTCCTTTTCTTTAAGAGTTAAAACCATATACGAAAAATCAAATTAAATCACAAAACAATTATAAGGGAAAAAAAGAGTAAATTGGTTTTATGATTCTCGTTCATTCTATAATCATATGCACTTTCACATCATCAAACCATATAGCAGATTGGTTATTCTCTTGATTAAATTATAAAACGAGAATATATAAGAAAAAAAGGAGCAAAAACTCTATTTACAATGAGATAAAACCAGATTCTATCCAGTTTATTTAACATCAAATTAAAACAAGGGATTTCAGAAAATATACTTGAAGGTGCAAAACAAAAAATTCCTTCGTTGATGAGATGCGATAAGGGCCAAGATCGTAAGGAATTGAGAGGCGATAAGGAAGTAAAGAGGTTGGTAGGACAAAGACTGGGGATAAAAAAGCAAAAAATAAAGATGATAAAAACTTAGATTGGAATGAAAACTCAATACCCACACCTATAGTAGATTTCCAAATTTAATGAAATAAATTCATTCTCTTAGAATTGAAAACCTTAAAGTAAACACTATTTTTTACAATTATTCTATTTTTTTGTTCCTAAACTCTCAAACCAAATGCCCTATAAGATCATAATTTTTACTCCTATCCATTTAATTGACATCTATCGGGAATTTTAAACTCCGACTATTCATTACAATTCCTGGTAGTTTATCCATGACTAGGTAAATCATCTTTAATCACCGAATTAATTATTCTTTTATGCTTTAATTAGATATTTAAATTAACTAGTTACATAATTAATTTGAAATATGATATGAATTTGTACTTTTCTTATTTTTAAAAGAAAAGTAAATCTCCCCAATAAATCATCCAATTACAGTTACTTTGTACCTCCACGACAACAGACCCCCCCAATCATGACCGTTCAGGCGTCCACCCATTTTCATCATATGGTGGTCTTCATTCCCCTAAAAAGCTCAGTAGAGTGATCCGTCATCGTTTTGAAGGGATGAAAGAAGTTGCCGTTGAGGATAACAGACGCCATGCTGGAGGGCACGTCATCACTTTATTATCCTAGTCAGCAATTACACTGGGTTTAGCTATAAAATGCCCGAGGAGACCATCTGTGATAAATAGAGTCTCAATTATACCAAACAATCACCTTTGTCCTCTCAACTTCATTTTCATTTATCTCAAGTTTATAGCGTTACGGTAGCCGGAATCTACTCGGAGGGATGGATATTCCGGCGAATACATCTTCGACCTCCATAAGCAATCTCCTTGTTTCAAGTCATCCTCGTTACGTCTTCCACGAAAAATTCTGAGCTGAAAGCCTACTTTATCTTCTTTTCCTTTTCTTTTTGCATCGTCTTCAAGTTATTCCATTAAGTATTTGGAGGTATTCGGTTACAACCAAAATTTGGTGGTTTTATCAAGTGTTTTTGGCCGGATTCATCATTTTAAGCTATTTGTGACGATGGTAGTACAATTGAGGTTTTCAGCTTTCTAGTCAAGATTTTCTAGTCAAGATTATAGTTGGAGATCAAAAGAGGCAGAGTGAAATCCTAAGTTTTGACTTTTGTGAGCAAATGAAAATTCAGCCCGTAGATGTTGGGGTTCCGGTTCCGGTTCGACTCGAACCAGCCAAACAGGTGCTAAAATTCCGGCTCAAGAGGCTGTTTGACCGGCAGTTTCCGAAGATATCCTCTGTAGGTGAACCGCACTATGGAAATGGAACAGGTGGCGAGTTGGAGCCTAGCTCGGTTTGTTTGGACAAAATGGTCCAAAATTACATCGAGGACACTAGCGATAAGCTACCCCCACAGCCACTCCGTAGTCGGAATCGCTGTAACTGCTTCAACGCCAACAACAATCACAACTCCGATGACGAATTCGATGTCTTTGAGGACGGTGACTTTGTCGGCAACGGATCGTCGGGCGACTCCTTTGACGTTCTCAAGGTTTGTTTTTTCCTTTTAAAACAAGAATTCTCAACTTTAATCATATTTGATTCAGAACCCCGCACATTAACACAAAAGAATTTGATTATGTTTGATTATACAGAGTCTGATTCTGTGCGCTAGCGTTTCCGAGAGGAACCTCTTAGCCGATACGGCGGTGATCGTCGAGAAGAATAAACACTACAAGCGAAAAGAAGATTTGAGAAAGATCGTCTCCGACGGATTGTGCACTCTCGGATACGATTCCTCTATATGCAAATCCAAATGGGACAAAACCACAACCCATCTCGCTGGTAACTGCTCCACTCTTTTTCTACACTCAAAAACACTATTATCGGAGATGAAATTTTGATTTTGATTGACTACTTACTACTAATTTTGGTCATTATAGGCGAATACGAGTACGTGGACGTGGTCATCGAAGGAGAGAGGCTGTTAATCGACATCGATTTCCGGTCAGAGTTTGAAATAGCGCGGTCAACCGGGACTTACAAGAATGTTCTACAGACTCTACCGTACATCTTCGTCGGAAAACCCGATCGGATAGGTCAAATAGTGACGATCGTGTTAGAGGCGGCGAAACAGAGCTTGAAGAAGAAGGGCATGCACTTTCCTCCTTGGAGGAAAGCTGAGTACATGCGCGCCAAATGGCTCTCTCCTTACACTAGGCTCAATAACACCAACAACATCAACGAGAACAAGCTCATTCCCACTGAGACTCAGTCAAATAAGAAGGACGACTCTTGTTTGGTTAACGACAGCTCGGGCAGTATAACGTGGCAGCCACCGGCGGTTGAACCCAAGAAGGTGGAGAGAGGACCCAAGATGGTCACCAAATTAGCTTCACTTCTCGAGGGATAAACAAATTTTGGAACTTTTTTCCTTTTTTTTTTTAACTTTTCAGTTTTTTGTATTTGGTAATTAAGTTATAAAAATGAGTATATAATATTATATATTACAAATAAAGTGGGTAAAATGGTAAAATAATAGTAAAATGCTTTATTTATACGAACTCTTCACAATAGCCTCAAAATGCATGATAATTTGGAAGTATGCGGTGATCATTTTTCTGAAAGGGAAAGGGAAAGGGGAGAAGCGTTCAGGATCACTAGAATGGCGTGATATTCTTTTGTCCTGGTTGATATTTTTCATGTCTCGGAGTCGGACCCCTCTTTTGGTACACGTTTGTGGTCTGCTCAGTTGGTCTTTTTGGACTCTTAAACCACTCGTGAGTTCATTAACATTTTCAACTGTTTTAAGTTGAATTTTCTTCAAACTTCGTGAGTTTTGACCGTCGAATTGGGGACCGTACCAGGAATTGTAAGCGTGCTGTTAACACCAAACACGTGAACGTTAGCATTGAAGACTGGTTTATTAGTAGGTATGCTAAACCTGTTAGATTGGTTTGGGTTGAACTCGTAACCAGTTTAGTCAGGTTTGATCCTTCTGAAATGTGATTTGAGTTTGATTTAATTTCGGTCTAAGCTTAATTTGTACGGTTTAAAATTTTCTTGAATTATCTATAACACATCTTTAATCAGAAAATATTGCTTCTTAAAATATGTTTGGAAGAGGTCCAGTTGTCTGTGATCCATTTATTATGACTAATAAAAATTAAAGTTCCCACGTTATTACTTAATAAATCCCCTTTCTAAAATGTTCCAGAACTCGATTTTTGTATCCCGCAATCATTATATTATACACGAGTATATTATATATCGTATTATTAATATATATGTTAATAATATATTCCACAAGTAGGTATGCTGTATGCATACCATATCGCCTTATTAGAGATATGGATGAAGTGGGTGGGGTCAGTTACAGCTTATCAGCTTTTCTCATCCTTCTTTTCTATGTTTTAGGTGACAGGACTGATGCTCCGCGTCCGCGTGTGGGGTCGGTTTTCCCCATACTAAAATTATGAAAAAGCAAACTTTTTTTTTTCTGTACAATAATAATTTCTTCACGAAAGCAACTCTCCACCAACTCCTTTATTCATTTTGTTTTTTTGTTGTTTGGCTTTGGCACATAAAACAGTTTAGGTTGGGGTTTGGTTAATTGGTTCAATAATGGTTTAGCTCTGTTTGGGTTCATTTGAGGTTAATTTATCTCTAATTTAAATTTATTAATTTATAAAAAGTACAATAATTTATTTTAAAATTAATAAAACAAATATATTAATTGATTTTAAATATTGGGTCCTGACTCCTGATTAACTTTATATTTAAAATTAAATATTAAATTCCATTAATTTAAAAATATTTAAACTCAAATGCTCCTATTCTTTCTATTATAAACAATAAGAGAATATTAAAGATAACAATACATCAAGTAAAGTTTAAGTTGAATCTAAAATTATTGAAAATTTAAATGAGATTATCTTAATTGTGATCAATTAAATTTTAACTCATTAAATAAAATAATATTGTTTTATTTAATGAGATATAGAAAATTAAACTCGACTTTAAGTTAAATGATTTTTTAGTTTATTAAATAGGAGTTTAATTGAAAATTAATAATTTTTTATCTTATCAATTATGAAAAATTATATCAACTTAATATGATATAAACAAGTTAAATTTATAATTTTAATATTTTAGTTTAAAAACTAAAACTTACATTTATGTCTTTATATATATATATATAAACCTTCATCCTTTTCTTTGATGACCTCAATTTTAGGTGACAAATTATTTACCTTTTTTTTTTCTCCCATTATCAATGGCCGCAAATAAGTCAACTGATCATCTATCTGCCTCATGATCCCGGAGACTGATTCGTTCGAGCCATTTATGATACCGTCCTGCTGCTTCCATCCAGGTTCCCAGACTAGTTGAACGTAGCACTGCCATTAGAAGTTAATGTGAGATTGCTAAGCTCCATCATTAATACCAGATTAGGAGTACAGCTTGTTTAACTATATGAGGAAAGATCTATCTATGGACAATTAATACCTGAAGATTAATACGAGATGGCGCAGTCAATAGCGGAAGAGATTGCAGAGCTCACTCATTATTTATCCTGACAACGTAATGAACTCTGAAATTATTTTAATGATGTACAGGGAAAAAAAAACAAAGGTCAAAGTAAATGACCCACCTAATTATTGATGCCAAATTCATCAAAATAATGCAACTAATCTACTTAGATGTACCTGTTGATCAATATTTAAAACCGGCTAGGGTTGAAATTGTGGTGATCACTACAAATGCCAGTAAATTACTATGGGGTTTACCAACGAATATATGGTTAAAAATATTACAAAGTTAAGAAATAAAATATTTAAAAATGTTTAACTTAATTTATACAAATTTTAAAAGATTATACGTTAAATTGAAAACATTTAAAAAATTATCATTTAATAAAAAAATCTTAAAATTTTAGACACTATTTAGTTTGTTTCTCTTAAAATTAAGTTTTATTTGTTAGTACGTAATGGGAGCCTTATTACGTACTTCGGATCTACATGGAAGGATTAAAAGTGAAGGTAATGCGGAACACCTGAATTTCGGCTCCATCTCTTTTTTCGATATCAACTTCGAGTTTGAAACGTCTCCGATTCTTCCGGAACCTTTAGTAGAAAGTGATCACCGGTGCAGACAGGGACGTAGGTATGTTTGGCCCAAGGGGGCACTGGCCCCGGCGAAATTTTTAAAAAAAGTTAAAATTTTTTAATTTTTAATTATTTTTCTATATAAAAATATAATTTTTAGGGTTTGGGCCCCCCAAGAATTTTAAAAAATTTGTTTTGGGCCCCCTGTATATATTGGCTGGCTCCGTCCCTGGGTGCACAGGTTAGGCTTTTCTACAATTTCCTCAAATCAAGAGCTCTCTTAATTAATCAGAGAGCTTTATGTTCGTGAATGCCCTCTTGAGTAATTGCAGGAGACCTTAACGTTTATATAGCTTCCACATTAAGGTTCCTCATTACAAGGTCGATATGGACCCGATTCACACTAATCGGGACCTATTTTTTATTCGGACTTCAACCCATTAATCTAGATAATTTATTGGGTCACTTTATTATCTTTATCCTGGATCAAATGACGTAACTTAACCGATTATTTATTTAAAACTAAAATTGCAATTAATATTAGTCCAACTTTATGAAACATGGATAAAATTATCCCTAAGGACAAAATGTCTAACATTATTGTATTTGATTACGACGATACGTATTACAAAATTTTAATTCATATTCCTCGGATGAATATATTAAAATATATTATTTAAGAATTTTGAATTAAAAATTAAAGTTTAGACTTTTTAGTTAATAATTATTATATATTAAAAATAAAAAATTTTACTCAAAACTTAAAATATTTTTAACAGTGATAAGAGAATACATTAAAACACTGGTGACATTTTTATATTTACTAGGAAACATTACGTGTAGATAAAATAAGGTTCTTCGTTATTTTCAATAAAAAGGATTTTTTTTCCTTTAATTACTTCTGTCACATTCGTATGACAATTTTATATAAAAAATACTCTAGACCACTCTTATCCTGTCATTTATGACTTACACCACCAACTTATCAACAATGCGGTTTCAGATAATGAAGATTGAAGGATAACCGAGTGCACCACTAGAACATAAGTTACATATGCCATGGGAGAAAATGGATTTCCAGCTTGGCTCTAGCTTTAATTAATGTTGGGTACAGAAAATATGCTCTTTATGAATAATATGTACTAAATAAAAATTAATTTGACGGTATGTTATTTAATATTAAATTATAAATTTAATTTAATTAATGTTTACGCATTTTATCAGATTAATTATTATTTAAAAGTATTTACAACCCAAATGTGATATTTTTAATTGAGGCGATCTTTTTACTTTTAGGCGAGTTTTCCTTTAATAAGGTCACGAGAGTGATGGTTGCCGATTATGGATACAATTTCAACGAGCAAAGTACAAAAAAGTTGCCCGGTTTTCAGGTCTCCAGATTAGTGCTAACTATTATAATCATCCATGTTTATCTTCTATATGTGGTACAAGAGTCATACTCTCAAATAGATACACTAGGAAGTTCCAATTTCTTGTTCAAATCTAAAAAATTTCTCTTGATTTGAAAAGACTAATACTCTCTAAAATCAAATTATTATGTGTTTAATAACTTTTTTATTTTTGAGATAATCATAACTCCAATATGAAGATTAACAACATTTTGTTGTCAAAAAAAGATTTTATCTTTATAATTTTTTAAAAATTTTATTATTTAAATTAATTAAATTAAAAATTTCCTATTCTATTTCAAAATAATTGTTAATACTTCTTTTTGTTTTTTAAATGATATTGTACCTTTTCAAGTGATTTAATAACCTAGTTCTTTTTTTTAATTGTAGTCAAAATAATAGAGTGTATGTAATCACAAGAGTGTAACGTATTTTTTTGTATTGATATATGGGATGAACTACCCTTAATATTCCTTGTGATGTAGATGATAAGTATAAATCATGTACTAAGATAATAAAGAATAAAGTTTACAACATTTAGACCATGTGTAAAAATGTTGGAAAGTAATATTAGTAGTGGAGATTGGATATGTATGTTATCATCCCTCACGAGCTCGCAAATGGAAGGTATTGGGAGCTTGTCTTCAAGTGGATAAAATGCTGATGAAGGGAGACTGGGAGAGGCTTTAGTCATAATATCAGATATTTGATCGGAGGAAGTGACGTGCTTGAAGAAGAAAACCTTGATGGTAACTAGATCTCAAACAAAAAAAATATCAATCCCAATATGTATTGTACAAGACACCGAGTTCACAGCAAGAAATGAGACACTCAAATTGTCACATCAAAATATAAGTTTTAGGTGAGACAACTCTAGTTCACCAAGGACTATAGTAATTCAACGTAATTTTGCAGAAGTGTGTCAGAGCAATGCTCCCATATTCAGCTTTAGTGCTAGAGCCAGCAACATTGTGTTATCTCTTGGAACTCCATGAGATGGGATTATAACCAAGAAAAATAAAATAACCAAATAACAAGCAACGATCGTTAAGACAATCAACTCAATTAACATGGAAGTTTTGTAATGTGAATTTCATAAGATGTTGTGGAGCAAAGATATTATAAAATCCATTTCATCGCACGCCAGGAATTGAGAGACTTTATTGACGACGAATTGGATGTTAGGATGGGTAAAGCAAAGATATCGAAGAGCACTAACACTATTTCGATATTCAATAGGGTTAGAAAGTGGAATGTCTTGATTTTTAGAGGAAGGAAGAGTAGGAGTGATGGGCGTACAATCAAGTTTGGATTTTCCAAAGGCAGCGTAAAGAAGAAGAATTTAATGTATTGTGTTTAAGCGAGAAGAAGTCTACGAGGAGTTATACAGGCTTCAATACCAAGGAAGTAATGAATTGGGCCTAAGTTTTTTTTTGGAAAAGGTAGAGTTGAGGTCATGGATAAGTGTGGTAATAAAGGAGGGTGAGGAACTTGTGACCAAGATATCATTCACATAAACTAAAAGGGAAGATTGTATGAGATGAAGTTTTATAAATAAAGAGAGAAGTGTTAGATTTGGAGGGGCAAACTAAAGATAAAAAAGCTTTTGACTTAAGCAATGAAACTAGGCTCTAAGAAGTTGTTTGAGACCATAAAATGCTTTATGAAGTCTGTAAACATAATATAGGTGGTGAGGATCACTAAAGTTAAGAGGTTGTGACATATAAATTGGTTCCTATAAATTACGATGTAGAAAGGGATTGTTGACAAATAGGCTAGTTTTGAGAAAGGGATAAGGTGAGAATGATGCGTACATCGGTGGATTTAAAAACAGGGCCGAAGGTAGTAGTATAATTCACTTTTGAAGTTTGATGATAGCCTTTGACAACAAGGTAAGATTTATAACACTCAAAAGAATCATAAATATTTTGTTTTGTACGAAAGACCCGTTTACTTCCAATAATATTTGTATTTGACAAAGGAAGAACAAGAGTCCAAGTGATGTTGCGATGAAAAGCACAAATCTTATTAAGCGTGGCTTAGTACTAATAAGGAAATTTATTAGCCTAATAATAAGGAAATTTATTAGCCTAAGTGAAGGAGGTAAGGTCAATGTACGTGGTGAAAGAGTAGTTGAAATAATAAAAAAAAAAAGATACAAGGAGGACTAGTATGATCTTGTTTTCATGTAATCGTAAGGTAAGTGGATGAATGTGAAGAGGTGGTAGCAGGGATGGAGGAAGGGGATGAGGGCAAGGGTGGAGGAGGTAAGGGTAAGGAAATATGAGAAAAGGAAGGTGGAGAAGAAGGGACAACGAGAGTGGCGTAGGGAAAGATATGTTCAAAAAAGTAGACATGACGAGATGTTCTAAGTTTTAAAGTAATGGGATCAAAACATCAATAAACTTTATATTGTGAGGCATAACCAAAGAAAATATATTTGGTAGATTTGGATGTAAGTTTATTGGTATGATTACAGCCTAGGTAGAGATAACAAGCACAACCAAAAACTTAAAGATGGGTAAGATCAAGTATGGTGTGGAACAAAAGTTTATACGGAGATTTGTGTTGAAGAACAAGAGTTGGTAACAAATTAGTAAGAAAGACTGCAGCGGAAACTTAGTGAGAAAAGCATGAGGCCTGTTTTAGTAATACGGCAAATTTTGCACTCGACTAGACTATTTTGTTAAGGTATACGAGGATAGGAGATATAAAGGATGATGACATGAAAAGTTGGGTAGCGAGTAAAGATGCCTTTGGTAAGTTCAAGAGCGTCATTACATTAAAATTGTTCATTGTAGTAAAGAAAAGTTTTTTATAAATGATTTTAAAAGTTTGAAACTGATACGTGACATGAGATTTTTTGGGTCAAAGAAAAGAAAAAAGTGATTATTGAGTTCAAATAACATAAACTTCCATATGAAATGACTAAAATCATCTACAAATATAATTAAGTAGCAAGAACTACAAAGAGAAGGAAACTTGTAAGGTCCCTAAATATCAAAATGAAAAAGTTGCAAAGGTTTGGTAGAAACAAGAGAAGACAATGGAAAATAAAGACGTACACTTTTGCCTTGAAGATAGGAAGTACAAGAATTTAGAACACTGGAATTACTAAGTAAATTTCCTAAGCTAGATAGTGTAGACCAACACGGATGACCAAGTTATTGATGCTATAAACTTATTGAAGTAGGAGCGTTGTTAAAGCGATATGAATGGTGCACTTTCATTAGATAGAGTTTATTATGGATAGATTCTAAGGAGTGGTATTTTAGATTTGAGGTCCTTAACAACACAGCTATACATACTAAGTTCAATGAGACATGAGTAATGAATAACAAATGTGACTATAAACAAAAGATTAGTTGTAAGGTTAGGAACAATAAAGATATCACAAGGATGAAAAGTATAATGGGGTAAGTGGAATAGTTAGGGTACTAGTGGATAAGATATGTTGATTCGACCCTTCATACGGTGTGATGGAATTTACAATATGAAAATTGGGAGTAATGTGGGTTGTAATGTTAACCATTCGGTAACAATGTTGTTGTTGACAGAAATGAAGTCATAATCAAGTTTAATGTTTATGGCAAAGAATGTTGTATTAATATTATTGGTAGTATCAAGTATGACATGAGTCATTTGGTCGAATTCAAGATTTGGAGTACCGAAAATAATAATGAGCAATAATATGTCCCCATTTTCAATAAATTTGGCATTATGCTGGTGGTTTATTATTATAAGTCGACCTGGAATAAGGTGAGTTATGGTGGGTTTGGGTCTGATTTTGGAATTCTGCTTAATTAAAATGTGGAGTTTGATGGATAAGTGGGTGATGGGTTTCATTAGGCTACACAGACCCAGGGGAATTTATGGCTTGTTCCGACTGTTGGCCCACTAATGGGGCTCTGCCACTGTCTATTAGCAGAAAACGTGGCAGTGACGACGGATTCGAATTTAGCTGATAATCTGTTTAAGGCGAAGAGGATGAGGTCTTCGTCCGAGATCTTGTCAGTAATTGCAGCGAGTTCATCGACAGTGGAGGAAATAGCAAAGAGGAAGTCGACGACGAGGTTGGATCC
>JANZLX010000213.1:44997645-45014392 GCA_025531955.1 Erythroxylum orinocense | reverse complement strand
AGAGTTGTATGGTGCCCTTTACACATCCCAAGGCACTCTTTCTTCTCTTGGCTTGTCTTGTTGGATAGATTGCCTACAAAGGACAGGTTAAGCAGTTGGGGCTTGGTTACTGATGGCTCTTGCTTGCACTGTTCTGAAGGTTCTGAGTCTCGGGATCACTTGTTTTTGAGCTGTTCTTATGTGAAATTCATTTGGAAGGAGCTGTTGTTAGCTTGTGGATTTTGTCGAGATCCTGGTGATTGGACTTTTGAGTTTCAATGGTTGATTGGTGTTGGTAAGGGTAAATCGCTGCGCTCTATTTTGCTTCGATTAGCCTGAAATGCCTTGGCTTATTGGGTCTAGAGGGAGCGCAACTCTCGATTGATTTGTTCTACTTTTAAGTCTGAGTTAGATCTTCTTGCTATCATCAAGGAGTCTGTTAGGCTTAAGGTCTTAGGTACTAGCTTTGCTGCTGTTAATTTGCGAACTGCTTCTCTATGTAGTCGTTGGTGTTTAAGTTAGGTGGTCTTGTTTTACTGTTGACATTGTAATTGGGGTTTGTATGTATTGCAGTTTTTTCTGCTACTTGGATAAATAAATTTTGCTTATCCAAAAAAAAAATTTAAAAGATATCAATTCAAAATTTTTAGTATTTTTAAACAATTATTCCTTAAACCCAAAAACAAAAAAATGCTAATTAATTTTATTGTCATATTTAAATTTTTAATAATTTAATATCTGAAAATTCCAAAATTATATTCATGAAAAATTTGAATTGAAAATTCCAAAATTATATGCAAAACCTTTATATCGCGGATCATGGGCTCTTAATAGAGCCATGTGGCCCATCTCTTTTAAGTATGGGTCTGTAAATGGATTCTGGCAAGAGCATACAAAACCTCCCCAATCATTGAAAATCGTAGTGTCCCACCCGAACAAGTTGTAGTGGGACTAGTGATGCAGAAGCGGGATCTCAACAAGTCCGGTGGCTTATCCGCCGGAGCCACCGCTTCATCTGCTAAGCGAGGCCGCCCCTTCGGGAGCACCGCGGGGAACGTAGCGGCAGCTGCATCTTCCGCCGACTCTGCGGCTCCTTCAAGTCTCCTCGGCCCATCTCTTCAAGTTCACACCTCCTTTGCCGGTAAAACCGAAACCTAATCCCCATTTTTCATGTTTTTAAATTTCTGTAAATTTTGAAATTTATTTAAACTTGCAAAGTCCGTGACTTTTGCAGACCAGAACAATAAGAGGATAGTTTTGGCTCTTCAAAGCGGGCTCAAGAGCGAGCTTACATGGGCACTCAATACTCTCACAATGCTCTCTTTCAAAGAGAAAGAGGATTTGCGTAAAGACTCTCTTGCCAAAATCCCTGGCTTGCTCGATGCTCTTCTCCAAGTTGTATGTTCGTTGCTTGCACTTATTTCATTTCCTGAAACACTATGGATTGCCATGATTTTATTTCCCTTTTCAGTATGTTATATGTGTATATGTCGGTTGGATTGATGCATTTGAATTGATAAAGCTATTATATTGTTTGGTGAACATACAGATTGATGACTGGAGGGATATTGCTCTGCCCAAAGAACTCAGCAAGAAGCCTAGGGTTAGAACATTAGGTACAAATTCACTGGTAACAGGATTTGGTAATGAGTACGAAGTTTTAGGATCAAGTGATAATCTCAAAATTTCTGGGTAAGTGGAATAGTTGCCTTGCTTCTAGAGTGAGAAAAAAGTTTGGTTGGGTTTTTGAATGAAGGGTCTTTTAATGTTAAATATTTCCAGGTTGGGATCAGCTTCCTCTGCAAATGAGGCATTGGGACAAAGGCATGGAACCAAAGCTCACCCTACAGAGTGGTGGTTTGATGAAGATGGTTTATTTAATTTGGATGAGGAAGGGCGGGCAGAAAAGCAGCTATGTGCTGTGGCTGCTTCTAATATCATTCGCAACTTTTCTTTCATGCCAGAGAATGAAGTAATTATGGCCCAACATCGTCACTGCTTGGAAACAGTCTTCCAATGTATTGAAGATCACATCACAGGTTAGCACAATTTCTAGGAGAAACTTATTAGTTTAGTTATTTCGTGCTATAATCTTTAATATGCTATTTATTTAGGGTTAGTTACTGACTAAGTGATAAATTCATTAGTCTTTCATTACAGAGTTTAGCTTGCGATCTAAATAGCATCAATAATAATTTGGATAGTTCACGCGGCTAGAGATTGCTCTATGTAATGATGCGTGCATGTTTGTCCTTGTTACCATAATTGACTTAAAGCTAGAGATAAAAATTCATTTATTTTGGTCATGTCCATAGCTTTTCCTAGCAAGGATCAGTTTTAGTCGTACCTTCCTATCTTTCCATGCGTACGTGCCATTTTTATAATGCTTATTTACCATGTCAAAATAACAGATGTTGAGGCAGATGTGGGGTTTTCATTTTTTTTTAATGGATTGGTGTTCAATGTTGCTAAAAGTATTTTATTTTGGCAGAGGATGAAGAGCTTGTTACAAATGCTCTTGAAACAATTGTAAATTTGGCTCCGTTGCTTGAACTTCGAACTTTCAGCTCATCAAAGCTATCATACATTAAAATGACGTGAGAATCCTCTTTCTGATGTACTATTCCTATTCAAACTGTCTTTGTTATTTACCTAGCATTTCTGTTGTACAGAGAGAAACGTGCAGTCCAAGCTATCATGGGAATGCTGGAATCTACGGTTAAGGCCTGGCATTGTGCTGCTGCTGAATTACTGGGTCGCTTGATAATAAATCAGGATAATGAACCATTTCTTCTTCCCTTTTTCCCACAGGTTGCTGTTGTTTGGCTGTAGTTAATATGGTTTGTACTTTATATATGTGCCTTCGACGTGCACTAAATCTACTGAAGGCTTGGTGAATACTGCAGATTCGCAAGCGGTTGGTAGATCTTATAAGCTTTCCTGCAATTGATGCCCAAGCAGCTGCTGTTGGTGCTTTGTACAACCTTGCAGAAGTTAACATGGACTGCAGATTGAAGCTTGCCAATGAGAGATGGTAATTGGTCTAGACTTGGTAGTAAACTATGCATGTTTTATGATAGAATTTAAAGATTAAAGTTCTTGTTGGGAATTGTTTCTTACTAGGATGACACTGAATTTTTCTTTGCACAACTTTCCAAAATTCAGGGCAGTTGATCGTTTGCTGAAAGTGATTAAGATGCCACATCCGGTACCGGAAGTGTGCCGGAAAGCAGCAATGATATTAGAGAGTTTGGTATCTGAACCACAGAGCAGAACCGCACTTTTAATGTACGAGAATGCATTTGCGGAACTCCTGTTCTCAGAGAGTAGATACGCTGATACTTTTGCCAGGATCCTGTATGAGTTAACATCTAGACCAAGCAACAAATTCACAGTAACCCGTGGTGTATGGGGCATGTAATTTAAGACATTAACCATTAGGATGATCAGGTACTGAATTGAACCAATGCTTTAAACGGCGTAATTCAATGTTGTGTAAATCTATTCCAAGAATATAGATTAGAAGCAGAAGTGTTTTAGTTCTATTAATCTTGTTTCACATTCATGCTTCCCTGTCATTCGAATTTATATTGTTAAGCATGCTTTTCAGCGAGCATATGTTCCGTTTTGTTGCCTATTTTAAGGATAGGATTTAATTATATTGTTGCTATTTATTTTGGTGTTCGATGTCATTATTATTATAAAATTTATTTTATTAAAATAATATCGGCTAGTATTTTAGTTGCAAATAGGCTTTGTGTTTAAAGTAATATGATTTTGGGCAAGAGTTTGAGCTAAACTCTCAAATTCGAATCCAACTTAAGTCATTTGCAAAGCCTACATTCAACCACCACCTTCACGAACCTCTGTCCAAGGAACAGTTTTCTCCGGTAAAGCTAAAGTGACTATTTCAGTATTTCTTGCGTCTTTAACTACACATGATAAATCTGACATTTATGAAATTAAGGAAATAAAAATACCAGCGTAGGTGTAGTGTCTCTCTTTCAGGTCCCAGCAATTGTTGATATTGATCAAGGCCCCATATGATATATAAAAATTGACTTGATACCTTAAAATTGACATGTTATTTAAGTAACTAGTATGAATAATCGACTATCAATTAATATCTTGAAATTCACTTTGTTGGAAGGAATAAAACAAGACTTCGGTTTATCAAGTATTAAATGCGAGTACTTCCCAACCAACCAACGACCTAACCATCGAACACCGGTTTTGTTTTGTTACTTTGATTGATATGTTTCTCACAACGTCTTCAATGAAACAGTTGGTGAGCTAAACAACTGTCACCTGATAATACCATGCATGTGTTCAATTTTTGACTAGATCCAATTCCTTGCAGTGCATTGCGTGCCTTGCCTTCTTACACATGAATTCTCATCCCTTGGACGTAAACAAAATGAGAATAATTATATAGATCTGAATCGACTCGATCCTGATTTGGGTTATGAGCATGAGTTTAATTTCCCAAGCATTCCTTATATTAAAAGTTGAATTAAACCATGGACTGGTACAATCAATAAGCAAAAGATGAGGTTTTCACGAGGAAATGGAAGAAATTTTAGGAACATGGACAGGGAATTCATGAATTTCATCCATCCAAGGGTTCTTCTCCTTCGCTGGATTGATTGTTCTCAATGCACGCCACACAGCACTGTTACATTTGAATCCTGATCCGAATGCGATTTGCCATGTTCTATCACCTCTCCTAATCCTCCCTTTGGCCTCACTGTAAGCCAATTCGTACCACAATGAACTGCTTGATGTGTTGCCGAACCTGTAAAGAGTCATTCTTGAAGGCTCCATGTGCCAATCGCTGAGCTCAAGGTTCTTCTCTAGTTCATCTAACACAGCTCTGCCTCCTGCGTGAATGCAGAAGTGCTCAAAAGCCAACTTGAAATCTGGAATGTATGGTTTTATCTTCATCTTCAGGACTTTTCTTGCGACTAGAGTTGCGAAGAACAGGAGTTGTTCTGACATGGGTAGGACTAGTGGACCTAGTGTGGTGATATTGGTTTTAAGGGCCTCTCCTGCTACTGCCATAAGGTCCTTGGACAGTGAGACACCGATTTTCTTGTTGTTATCCTCCTTTTGGAACACGCACTTGTAACATTTATCATCAGCACCTTTGTGGGTACGAACAGTGTGGATTAGTTGATACTTTGATCGCCGGCGATCAGAAGATCTGTTGGAGAGGAGGATTGCGGCGCCGCCCATTCGGAACAGGCAATTCGAGACGAGCATTGATCGGTCATTGCCAAAGTACCAATTGAGAGTAATGTTTTCCATACTAACCACCAAGGCGTAGGAGTTAGGGTTCACCTGATCGGAAAGATAGAAAATGGAAGTCGAATTCTTAAATCTTTCACCATTTTTAACACCAAACTTAACAACAACCAACTACTTCTATTACATCGGACACTAACGTCGTCATTTACACAAGCCATTATGAGATATGTCAGTTAATACACAGAACCGAATGTTAGCTCCACCGTGTGGATATACACCACTAAAGGTGGTTGAGTGTGTGAAACTGAAAAGAACATTTATAGTTCACCAACATCTTCACTTTCCGAGTTGAGTACACCTATCTAGTATCTTTACGGTAGAATTATTGAAGCATCATAAATGAACAACAGCTGGGCACATGAAGCCATGTGGGTGGCTGATGGTTGCCACTGAAACGTTCAATGTCACCCCACCAAAGTTTGACATTCTTAGATTCATTTTCAGTTGTATCAGACAACTCCAAACCGCGTTTTAATGAGGTCTCTTTATTATGATCATTTATGAGCAAAAAAAGTAAAAATTTGTATTCACATACCTGTAAGAGCTGCTTAGCAAGATCTATTGAGATAAGGCCTGCACTGCAACCCATGCCACCGAGATTATAGCTCAAGATGTTGCCTCTAAGGTTATAGTGATTCACAACCATTGCAGAGAGTGAAGGTGTAGGATTAAACAAACTGCAATTGACTATAAGAATGCCTATATCTTTAGCTTTCACACCAGTTTTGGCCAAGAGCTCATCAATGGCGCTGAACATCACTGTTTCAGCCTCCTTCCTTGCCTCTGCCATACATGGGTTGGGTGGCACTCTCATAACAGCTTCCGGCAAGTAGGTCTTTTGCCCCAACCCTGACCTTTCAACAATCTTCTTTTGGAATGCCAAGTTCTCTTCATTGAAGCACCCAGCCATACCAGACCTTTCCATGAAAATTTCTCTGGTACATATACGAGCCGGCTCTGGTTTGTAACAAGCAAAGTCCACCAAGAACACTTTCCTTGGACGGCTCGTGAAGTAAAGAGTGCCCAGGAAAACTATAAGGCCCGAGCAGAACGTAACAGTAACGAAATTAAACTTGAGTTGGTCCCATAGCTGGACAAAATCATCGACTGTGAGCGTTGAAAGATGAGCAGAGGCAATAACTAGAAGTGGAATGAGCAAGAGATACATAGCGTTAGAGATCAAGTAGTGGTAGCCTAGTTTCACATACTTCAATCTAACTGATAAGAGAAAGTTTGGGAGAGTATTTCTCCTTGTCTCTGATTGATCTTGCACGTTAACTGAGTCCAGCTTCGGACTTTGCTTATTTTCCTCCGCCATTAATAATCAAAACCAAGTTTAGAACAAAGAATAAAGAAAACCCAGATCAAATCAAGGTGAAAGAACAGAACTTAGGAAGAAAGGGTAAATCTTTATGAGACAGAACTCAAGAACAGGAAAAGAAAAGGGCGCTTAGTGCTTAGGGGGGAGAGGCAGGAATTGGAATTTAAAAAGGGGTGGATATAGAGAGAGAAACAGTGAGAGGGGAAGGGAGATGAGGGGACGATGCAACTACCCCAACGAACTTTTAATTGTTAACCCGCCATGGCATTGAATTCGCCAACCAAGAAATTAGAGGGAGGGATTACGTGAATATGTTAATGGACCCAAACACTTGGAGTTTTGTAATTATAACTTTGTCAATCCACTTGTCAACTCCTGAACGATTGTCTATTTCAAAGCAAGACGCCAATTTTGTTCACCACAGTCCCATGTTGGTGAACTATACGGATCCTCTATTTTAAGACTTATTGGTCAATATTTTGCCTTCCAAACTCGATTGTAAAAGTTTTTACATGGGTGTGATTATATCAAAATTTTGAAGTTGAACGAAAATAATACTAAAATGGGTGATTTCTTACAATGTTCCCGCATTGCACCCTCATTTATCTTTTTATTTTTCAAAAAAAAATTTTGTTATGACTTTGTGATGTTTCTATACATTTAGGATATATAAGATAATGCAACGAGCCTGTTTGGTTTGATCCCGAGAACATGCAATTCAAGTCTAATTTAATGTTTGGGAGGATTTGTATAGCCCGAGCTTAAGTTTGAATATAAGCAAATCAATTAAAATAATGTTATTTTAAGCAGACAGTTTGATTGTCAGAACTTTCGGATTAAATTGAATCTAATTATTTAATTTTAAAATGCTCATATACGATTGTTATACTTATTTAACAATGATTTTTTAATTTTGATCGAGTTTGGTTCAATCTAAATTAAGTAAAAACTATAATTTAATTAAATTTGAGTTAAGAATGGTAATAGAATGGGTCAAATTTAAATTATATATGATTCAAGTCTAACTTAAATGTTTTAACTCAAATCCTATCTAAATCATAGGTACTGTTAAGTAACTGTTTTACCACAATAACTTAAGCTGTTATGTAAGGTCAATTTAATTGGTTTTATATATTCACTAATAAATCCTCTCTAGTGAAAGCCTTTTAGGCTTGAAACTTGCATAAGTTCATTCTACCTTGTGTTGAATAATAGGTGAGTGGTAGGATTTGAACTTACGACCACTTAGTCACAAAGGCTCTGATACTATGTTAAGTGAGCATTTCACCACAATAACTTAAACCGTTATGTGAGACCAACTTAATTAGTTTTATATATTCATTAACAGGTGCCAATCTAATTTTGTTTTAATATTTTGGTTAAATTAGTTTTAGTCCACCTAAATCTTATCAACTCAAACTTATTTATTAACTCAGTCATTTTATCATTATTAATTCGAGTTCAAATATTCATATTCAATTAAGTTGACTCAAATTTGAGTTAAAGTTTTAAAAATTAGGTTTAAATTAAATTAAATTTGATTTCATCTATTGTTTAATGGTATAAATTTTGTGTAATTTATATTAACTTAAAATAAATTATTTGTGAACTTTCTTCTTTCCTTAAACCAATTATTGGTGATGGTAAATTTCGATTATTTGTGTTCTCAAAGTTAAGCAGTGTGTTAATGACTTAATTCCACTTTGATTAAGCAGGAAAAAAAGAAAAAGAGAGAGAGAGAGAGAAAAAAGGCAACTTCCTTCCAGAAGGGTTTAAGACTGGAAAGCAACTAAGATCTTCTGATAACTTGGAAGTCTGGGCCATGTCGTTCTTGCACAGCATTTGGATCGGAAAGGACAAAGCCAGCTTACCTGTCGGTGAAAAAAGCTGTTGCCTACTAAACCTCACATCGTCCTTTGCATTGCCACTTGCCTGGTCAGTTATGACAGCTCGGTGACTTGACGACTTCCTCGCCCTGTACTGGTTTAGTGTCGCCTCCATTGAAAGCTATTCATGGTCTGGTTATTGGTTGAACTGGTCTATCGAGTGTCAGTCTTATGCCCAGACAAAGTCATATTATATTTAGATTTTATTGTCGTTTTGGCCGAATAGCATTCATGTCACAGATTTGTATGTACAGCATGCTTCCGATAATAAAAACGAGTAAAATATCAATGTGTTGTCCATTACCATTTTATTTAATTGGAATTCAAATTGTAACTCCAACTCCACCTATATATTCAAATAATTTAAACTTTGACCAAATTTAAAATTTTAATAATATTATTTTATATTTCAAAATTTTATTCAATTAGTTTTGAGTTAATTTAAATTATTTGTATGAAGTCAATCCTTTCGAATTTGAATTTAATTAAAACTCCAATCAACACTAAATTGAGGTTGTAAAAAAAATTTAAATTTCAAAATAAAACATTATTGTAAACAATATGGGAATCTCGCCTGAAATTCTCTTGCTATGTTAAGTGACCGTTTCACCACAATAGCTTAAGCTGTTGTGTGAGGTCAACTTAATTGGTTATATATTCAATAACATACCCCCTCAAGTGAAAGCCCTTTGGGCTTGAAACTTGCACAGGTTTACTTTACCTTGTGCTGAATAATAGGTGGGTGGTAGGATTCAAACTCACGACCACTTGGTCACAAAGGCTCTAACACTATGTTAAGCTATTGTGATGAAACGGTCACTTAACATGCTATCTGTGCCTTCTCTGCTTTTCTTCTCTACTTTTCTTTTAATTTCTCTTCAAAGATGATATTAATAAAAAGAGCAAAAAGAATAAGAAATAGAATATATAGTAGAAAAAGGGATGGTAAGATGGAATCAAAGAATAGAAAATTGACAAATGAAAGGGGAGGGAAGTAGTGCGGATAAGCCTTGAGTTAGTTATACATTAATATTTTTATTAATTTTAAATATTATAAATTATTGTAAATTAATTAAATTAAAATCCATATATTTATTTTATAATATATTGATCTGAAAATTAAAATTCCCATGTCATTTGCAAGCCACATTAGTGATATTAACGGAAAGACTAACGTTGGGTTATTTATGCAAAAAACTAAAATCAAACATTTTATTAACACTTTTTAAAGTTTGGTCTAAACTTATAAAATCTAATGAAGTTTGAGTCTTTTTAATAAATCATAAATATTATAGTAAAATCAATATAAATATGGTTCAGTTCAATTGAATTAAGTGAAACTTAACAATATGAAAACTTTTCATATTCTTGATAGTCATAAATGGTTTAAAGTTATGCACTTAATAGGTATGAATATCTTGTTTTTATGGTAATTGAAAAAGTGTTTGATGGAAGCACATTGTTATAAGTTTTTTCATTCATATTTTTGGGTCTCTAAGCTTCTTTTCTCTTATGAAAATACACCATCAAATTGAGAATTAAGTGCTTAAAAGAATTCTAAAAACTCAGACTCTTCAAGCAATAACATTAGTGGCTGGAAGTATTTCATTTTCTTCCGCATTTAGTTTATATTTTATTCTAATGTATATTATTGTTGAATATATATGTTAGAATTGGCTTACATGAATATAATTTGATAGTTTTATCATAAAGTTTAGCATAAATTTGTTTAAATTAAAATTTTAGCACACAAGTACTTTTTATGTCATTTGATTTTGTCTTTTAAGATATGCTTTACATTGGTAACACATATTTATAGTTTGTTTGCCTCAACTTATTGATAAGTAGTATGCATGCTTAAATTATATAGCTATTTAAATTGTTAGTTTCTCTGATACAAGTCGTAAAATTCTTGAATTGAGGGGTCAAAATTATAAGATTTGGAAAAAAAATAATCCTTCTTTCTCTGGGGTGGATAGAATTAATTATGCTGTCTAGAAGGACGAACCACCTAAGATAATAGAGGCTAGCACTACAGTTGAAAATGCTCTTTATGAATGATGGAAGCAATATAATCACCTAAGTATGATGTTCATTAAAACCAAAATTTTTGCTGGCATTTGTGGTTTCGTAGAATAATATGACAATGTCCATGCTCTACTGAAGGCTGTTGATGAGTAATTCAAAGCTTCAGACAAAGCACTTGCAAGCACCCTAATTATGAATTTTTTATCTGTAAAGCTCACTGGTGTCCGAGGTGTGCATGAGCACATAATGAAGATGAGAAACATTGTGGCTTAGTTAAGGAAACTCAAGGATGAGATGTGTGATTCTTTCTTAGTGCATTACATTTTGAACATCCTTCCACCACCACGAGGGCTCTTTAAAATCTCTTATAATATACATAAGGATAAGTAGTCAATAAATGAATTAATGACCATATGTCTTCAAGAGGAAGGGAGATTGTTGATGGAATAGGGAGAGAGTTCGCATAGTGCACATCTAAGGAAGAAGAAAAATCAAGCCAATTCAAGGGAAAGAAAAGGTCAAATACCAGCCCAAGCTGACATTAAGAAGGAATCCAAGTGCTTCTTTTGCAAGAAAAAATGACACATGAAGAAGGATTGTGTCAAACATAAGGAATGACTTGAAAAGAAAACTAATCTAATCTCATTAGTTTGTTTTGAATATAATATGACTTAAGTTTGTTATAACATGTGGTGGATTGATTCTGGTTGTACATTCTATATCGCAAATAAATTGCATGATTTACAAAACCTAAGGAAGCTAGTGGGAAGTGGGAAGTATATCTTATATGGAAAAAAGATACATTAGCGTGTAGAGGCTGTTGGAGATTGCAATTTAATTTTATATACTGGTTTTATTTTAAAATTAGAAAAAACATTTTATATTCCCAATTTTTCTAAGAAATTGATTTCAGTTTCAAGACTTGAGCCATTTGGATATTCCTTTCATTTTTTGGAAGAATCTTTTACGTTAAATTATAAATTTTAATTTATCAGAAATGGTACATTATTTGATGATCTTTTCTGTTTTAATTTACAAGATAATACCTGTTATAATGCAACATATGTTCATGTTGGAACAAAACGTTTTAACATTAATGAAAATTCTTTTATGGTGTGACATTGGAGATTAGGACATATCTCCATAGAGAGGATTAAAAGATTGGTAAATGACAAAGTACTTAATACTTTAAATTTTAGTGATTTGGAAACTTATATGCACTACATAAAAAGAAAGCAAACCAACAAATCAAAGCAAGGTGCTAAGAGAAGTTTAGACATATTAGAGATCATATATGTGGATATTTGTAGTCTAAATATGGGTTTGTATGGTAAAAATTACTTCATATCATTTGTAGATGATTACTCACGATATATGTATCTCTACTTGCTTTATAACAAGAATGAAGCACTATTTGCTTTCAAAATATTCAAATTTGAAGTAGAGAAACAATGCGGTAAGTAAATTAAGATTATGAAATATGATAAAGGTGGAGAATATTATGATAGATATACTGAACGTAAACAAGAACCTAGTTTATTTGCGAGGTGTCTTCAAGAAAATAGGATAGTAGTCCAATACACTATGCTTGGACCTTCGAACCAGAATGGTGTGATAGAAAGAAGAAACTGAAAATTATTAGACATGGTGCGAAGCATGTTAAGTAGCTTTAAACTTTCTAAGTCCTTCTGGACTTAAGCTCATAAGACCACAATGTATATAATAATGTTTTAGAGAGATTTTGGATGAAAGATATTCACCAAGTGTAGCTCCCACTGTGAAAGGGAATATGTTCAATTTGGACCAATGCCCAAAAAATAATTTTGAAAAGGAACAAATGAAAAATATTCCATATGCTTTTACAGTTGGAAGCCTAATGTATGCTCAAATTTGTACAAGAGTTGTCATTGCATTTGTTGTTGAAATGTTAGACAGATATTGGAGTGACCCAGGATTAGATCACTGGAGAGCAGTAAAGAAAGTATTGAGATATCTTTAAAGAACCAAAGATTACATGCTTATGTATCGACGAACTAACAATGTTGAAGGTAGTAGGGTATTCAGATTCAGATTTTGCTAAGTGTGTTGATTCACAAAAATCATCATCAGGTTATATCTTTATGTTTGGCCATGGACCTAATATCATGGAGGAGCTTCAAACATACTTTGACTGCTACTTCTATTATGGAGGTTGAGTTTGTTTCTTGTTTTGAAGCTGCATCACATGTTGTATGGCTAAATAGTTTCACATATGAGCTTAGACTTACGGATTCCATTTCCAGGCCATTGACAATATATTGTCACAATTTAGTTGTTATTTTTCTAGTTAAAAACAGTAAGGGTGGTAGCCAAAGTAAATACATCAACATTAAGTTTTTATTTATAACGGAATGTGTTAAGGATAAGCAAGTGGTCATTGAATACGTTAGCACTGAATTGACGATAGTTGATCTTTTAACAAAAGTTATGCCACCAATGAAATTCAATGATCTATTATTAGAATGGGATCGAATTCCATTATATAATTTTCATTGTATGAACAATGTTGTTTTCGTTAAACTTTTATAATATTTTCTTATATTATAGTGCACATTATTGAATTTTGAGAAAACTGATTATTTTGGACTGGAATAAACATGGGGTTTACTCATTAAGTAATATCACCACATTCAGGTTAACACTAAATATAGTATGCTATAATACATGAAAGATAACACTTAACTATTACAGGACTTATCATCATGATTCATATATTATATTTAGATTAGATTAGGATTAGATACCAAATTAAATGTATAGATCAAGTGAGAGAATGTGAGAACTTTCCATATTCTTGGTAGTCATAAATGGTCCAACGTTATGTAGTTATTAAGTATAAATATCCTGTTTTTATAGTAATTGAACATGTGCTTGATGGAAGCACGTTGTTATATATTTTTCATTCAAATTTTTAGAGTTTTTGACCTTTCTTTTCTCTTATGAAAATACACCATCAAATTAGGAATTGAAAGTTTAAAAGAAATTAAAAAATGTAGACTCTTCAAACAATAACATCAATAAATATTTTAATTTTTTTCTGCGTTTAGTTTATATGTTACTGTTAGAATATATATGTTACAATTAGCTGACAAACAAATGTTCGAATAAGAAGAAGAACAGGGACAAACTTCCCAAATCATTGAGATGTGGGATTGGGGGGGTTGGGTAGAGTACGCCGACATGAAGTGGCCCTTGGCCGCGGACGGTGGTAGTGGTGTTGAAAATTTGTGTTTTAAATGTCAAAATCGGAACCACAAATGTGAACAGTGGCTATCAGAGACCCGTTGGTTGTTAACAGTTAGAAAAAAAGTAATTTTTGTAATAAATAGATATTGCCTTCCATTCCATACCTAAAATATATATATTTAATTTGTTTCTTGAAACTTGCGTTGTCTTGTCTTGTCCCATTTTGAAGGCAAAGACAGAAGAGGAGTAATCCAACTTCTCTCTCTTTTATTGCCCCAAACTTCCAACCAAACCATACCCACCAAACCAAAGTCTTGCATTTACACTTCATGTCCGTGTCTTTCACTTTCAGTTTGCTGCGTGTGGCTTTTGGGGGAATTTTTTGAAGGTTTGGTTTGAGTATGGGCCTGGAATTTTCATTTGGGTCCATCTCCATCCCCGAGTTAGAAATGTTAGACAAGAAATCAAACACACACGAAATGTAATAAATATAATATCTTTTTTTTTTAATATATAAAGTTTGGTTTGGTACCACTACCTTAGCATTTACTCTACTATTATACATCTAAGGGGTCAAAATCGTGTCCATTTCGATGATTTATTGTCTCGTGGTTTAAACATTATTGTATACCCATTCAAAAAACATTATTGTATACATAATTTCAATATATATTTTTTATTGAAACTGGAAATTCCTAAAAGAAGGCATTATTTCGTATTAGAAAACATAAGATGTTTGCACTTTTGTTTGTTAGTACGTAAAGGAAACCTTATTACGTACTCTAGGATCTCGTGAAAGGATAAAAAATAAAGGTAATGCAAAATACCTAGATTCGGTTTCATCTCTGATTCCGATGTCGATTCTGAGCTCCAAATGCCATTGAATCTCTCGGGTCCTTTAGCAAAAAATGCTCACCGACTCACGGACAAGGCCTTTCTATAGTTTTCTCAAGTTCCGAGCTTCCTTAACGGGTCAGGAACCTTATACTCGTGAATGACTCTCTTAAGTAACTGCAGGAGACCTTACTTTTATATAGCTTTCATATCGGGCTTTTTCATCACAAGGTCGATATGGATCCGGTCCACACTAATCGAGACCCATTTTTTCCCTGCACTTCGACCCATTGATTTAGATCATTTATTGGGTCACTTAATTATCTTTATCTGGATCAAATGACATAACTTAATCGGTAATTTATTTAAAACCAAAATTGCAATTAATGTTAGTCCAACTTTATGAGACATTGACAAAATTACCCCTAAGGACAAATATCTAACATTGTTTTGATTAAAAAAGGAGACCGAGAGTTTTTTATTTGGTGTTTCAAAACCTAAAATATTTCTTTGCAAAATAGTTTATAAATATGCCTTTTCTAGTGTAGTTTGACATAAGATAATGCTTGGAATATGGGCTCTCTTAATTTCATATGCTTCTTAACAAAATTTTTATAATAAAAACATATTTCTGTGAGCACTCTAATAATGGACATTTCCCTAAAATCAAATATATTATAAGTTGGCATCCTTATTTGAGTAAGAGTAAGATTTAAGAAATATAAGTGGACATTTCCCTAAAATCAATCTACGTCAAAATTGATGGAAATGATACAAAACCTTTTAACACCATTGTCTATCCAAAACATGTTAAAATGTGTTGGAAGATTTTGGAGTGTGTTGTTGGGGAGACATAAAGGTTTTGGTAGAACACGCAAAGCAACTAATAAGGCAGATAAAACAAACCATATGAAGTGAAACAAAGGTATATATATATCAAACTTGGACTAGAGAAACCTTGTTTTAAGTAAACCATTGTTTCGAGTCACTTACGGCGGCTTTCATATGCTTCCTCAACTGTTACAATTGAAAGCTCATAAAATCATTGTACCAAGCAACCCAACCGAATCTCGTTGTTCTTAGTGACGCAACCTTTAACGCTCAGCGGCTTATGGTCATTTATTTTCATTTTATCCCCACAATATTCAATGAATTCAAACCACTGTTTCATGAAAATTTGATTAGTTAATAATAAAAATATGTTAGAGCTTTAAAATCTTAATTTATTTAATTTTGAGTTATTAGTTTATTAATTTCTAGATAAATTACATACGGATAAAAAGGTCATTAAATTCTGTAATTGATTAGGTAAGAATATGTCAACCAATGAAGTTTAAGGAAAAAGCTTTCTGAAACTAACTGATGTGATGAATTTGATCATCATCATAAGTCTGAACATGCGACTTTGAATCCACAATAAGGACAGAAGTCGTTTTCTGCTAACTTATGTTGATTTTTTACAGTCGAAATTATGACCTGCGTTGAAAAACGGTTTCCGCTGCTGCCCATAAAGTAGTTACAAGGACAACATCGTATGTATGCAAAATGTGAAAGTCCTGTAATATACTTTGGCCGGGGAAGATTTTTTTTTTCTATAATTACCTATTTGTAATTCAACAACATTTCCAGTTACTAAATTTTATTCGCTAATTAATTAACTATTATGTGTGTTTGTTATTAGATCTGAGAGTTTTAACCATTTTTACATAATGTATAATTTATTAAAATGCCTACAAAAATGTATAATGATTTTTGCTTTATATTTATTGTAATAATGATTTTATTTTTTATTTTTTGTTTTTTTATTTATTAAGGATAAGATTATGTACTATTACACCTCTTCAAATTTCATATATCGTCAAGATTCCTACCGAGTGTTACCTTCCGAGACCCTACAATTGGCAGAATTAGGGATGACAGTGAATTTTCAACCCGATTAATATCCGCACTACCCGACCCAATGGATTTGGATATGGGTAGTAAATCGTAAAAATTGATGGATATGGATATGGATATGGGTTGAGTCATAAAAAATGGATATGGATATGGGTATAGTAAAATCCGAACCATAGATACCCATATTCTACCTATTTTTTATTAACTCTATTTTTTCTATTTTTCCTTGAATATTTATGGTTAAATATAATAAAATATTAATATTTTATAA
>JANZLX010000213.1:44973332-44993337 GCA_025531955.1 Erythroxylum orinocense | reverse complement strand
AAACGTGGGGCTTTCTCCATCGTCCACGTGGAGAGCATATGATAAAGTCAGCTGCAATTAAAACATATTTTAAATTGATCCAAAACTAACATTTGACAAATAGCAGATTGTATTGATTCTATCAGCGAATTATCAGCAGTTAGCTAATAGCTGATTATATTAACTGATTTGATCAGTGAATAGTATCAGCTATTTAATAAAGATATTTAGTAAATTAGTTATTTAGTATTAACTGTTAATGTATAACATGATTTATGAAGGCATGATTTAAAAATTTATAATGACATAAATATTATATTTCTTAGTATTTCATTGAATATTTTTATAAAATTTTAGATATTTAATTTTACAAAAATTAAGTTTATAACTTTAATAATAATAATAATAATCTAATGTTAAATTCTTTATTAATATGAATGATGCAGGAAGTTATATCATATTAGTATTTTTATATAATATGTATAAATTTTATTATTTAATAAATAAAAAATCTATAATTATAGTATGACACAAATACGATATATATCCTAATTCAAAAATTATGAAAAAAAGTGTATAATTGATTTTTTACCTATTAATTTTTAGTTGATCATCCAAAAAGCTTCTCTTATGGAGTTTTTAAAAATCAACTTATTGGAGTTAAATAAACCAACTAATTAGCTATTCACCAAACACATCAATAGCTTTTTAAGATGGTCAAAAAGTTAACTTTTAGTCAATAAGCTGAAAAATCTGATAAGTTGTTTGCCAAAAAGCCTCCTAAGTTCAAGAACAAAAATTGCATTCAGATATAAATTCAATACTTTTTTGAAAATGGATTATAAAAATTGTTGAACTGATTCAAAACCAATAAAATAAATTGCGGAACCCGAAAACTGGAGATGATAATATAAATTCGAATAAACTTGACTCGATTTGAAGTGTATATATTAATTTTTAATTAATTTAATTTAGTAATGTAATATTATTTTAGTTAATATATTATTATTTTAATCAATTACATTAAAAGATACTATAATTTCAGTTGAACCAAAGTTTGGATATATAAGATTAGGTCACACTTAGACTAATTAAATTGAAATCAAATTAGGTAAATTGATTCAAAACTAGTTTGATTTAATCTGATTTAGTCTCAAATAAATTGACCTAACTCAAATTAATCGAGATTTAATTAAATTTGAATTTTTTTAAATTTGGAGTTGGACTTCTCTTTATGACCTAATCTGGCCTAATACCAAATTATATATATATATATAATCCTAAATTTAATCTGACCTAATCTTCTACTTCACATATATTTCGAAGGTATTCTTGTTTAACGGAAAAGACAAACTCACTAACTAATTTAAGAAATGATTTTATAAGATAAAATGATATCAAAACTCATAAAGAATAATAATTTCAAAAAAATTATGTTAGTCTCTTAAAACTTCAATTTAATAATTGATCTTTTAAATTTTATATAACAACAAATTAAACATACTTGACCTTTTAATTTTTCTATTTTAGTGCTCAACGTTGAATGACTGACAATAGATCAGGCGGCGGGTCAACTGGCGGTGGAGGCATGCCTGGCTTTGGCATTGGAACGTCTGGAACTGGCGGTGAAGGCACCGTTGGGCAGGGAAAATCCGGTCCGAGGTTTGGTCCTGGACTTACTGGGGTAGGATCGGCAGTTTCACCAGGTGAACTCAAGCACTGAAACACTTTAGGTGACAATGATCGGACTGACAAGAGTCGAATCACTAAAGAACCATGATTTTGGTTCCGGGAAAACGGTGGAAAGCAACAGAGCAGAGGCCTGGTTTTTGACATATCTATGAACAAACAACAAACAGAAGAGATGGTTTTGTCCATTGATTTGAACAAGCGACATAGATAAGAGCGACATGTGTACGTTGCAAAGGGGCTGGTGGCACTGGTCCAACGTAGCCACCAAACCTATGAACGACAAGGTTTACCCACTTGTCTTTAAAGTTAAAACAATTCTTTTAATCAAACTCACTTGTCTTTAAAGTTAAAACAATTCTTTTAATCAAGCTCAAACATTTTTGAGTTTGATTATTGAATTGAATTTAAATTTTGTTCGTAAATTTAATCATAATATAATTGGATTAACTTATTAAAAATATTTAATTTTTTATATAAAATAGCTTAAATTAAGTATTTATAATCTAAGTTAAGCTTGAACTCGAAATTAATTAAGGTAAACTTAATTTATGACTTTAATACATAATTTTAGGTGGAATTAAACAAAACCAAACTTTTTCTACCACCTACACATGCCTAGTCACTCAAATGAGGGAAGGGAAAAAAAAAGCAGAGATATAGATATAATTTTAATATAACATGATGTAAAATAATCAGTGTATGTATTAAAATTAAAGTTAGATTAAAAGTGAACGATAATCAAATTAAATTTAAATTGTGAATTAATAGTAAATAAATTAGAACCAATTCAATATGAATGATTACGAACAATAAGTAATTAGAAGCAGTCAAGAATTTAATTTTAACACAAAAATAAAAATAAACGAAAATGATTATTAAAAATCACTAGTAATAAAGAAAATTAAAACATTTCATGAACTTTTATTGGAGAATTACTGTAACTTTTTTTTTCTTCATTCTAAATTTTGAAATAGGATTTTGAATGAAAAATCATTGTTGTATTATTGATGTTGAGATTATTTGATAATTTTATTACAAAATAAAACAAACGCAATTGCAAACCTTGTTTCAAAGTGTATTAGTCTAAGATTTGTTTTGATGGAGCAGAGGGCCGTCGAGTTGGTAGAGTAAAAGGTACGAGATCAAAAAGTTTTGTATTTGAATCCTCTTACTTACACTTTCTTGATCAAGTTTATCATATAGGGTTTGTCTAATATAAAGTACTTGATTAAAGTAATTTGCAAGCTATTGCGTTAATTCGAAGGTTTATCTAATGCTCATTTAAAAGATAACAACTACGAATTCTTTAGTTTAAAAAGAAGTGTAAATATCTTAATTAAAAAATAAATATTGCATGAATTTCATAAATTTTAAAAATTCTCGATTTGATATAAAGACTCATCAAAATAAAGAAGAAAAAGTTTAGTAACATATTTAAGACATTAAAATCTAAAAAAATGATGGATTTAATGAATAAATAACCGAACATCCAATGACTCAAATAATTATATATTTTTAATAAATTGTTTAGTAAATAAATAATTTTAAATTAAACATATAAGAGAGAGTCTCATTTGACTTTAACATCTTCAAATTAATAAATAATGAGAGATAAATTATATCCCTCTACTTTAAGTGGATCATCATTGTCAACATTTAGTTGAATCCCGTACAAGTGTTGTTTCTGATACATTCATATATAAATCTTATATCAAGATATTAAAAAATGTCAAATAAACATAAAAAATGTAATAAATTAACTAAAAAAACTTAAAATAAAATAATAATAAATAATTAAAACAGAATAATAACAACTTCAAAAAAAGTTACAGAGCTTTATTAAGTGAAGTAAGTTTAGAAAATAAGGTTATTAAGAAATTAGCAGGATAAACATATCTGATATGCTGTAAATTCTGCTTATACTTGCAAAATTCTATATACCATTTCTCGAGTCGTTACATAAGGGTCATGCTAATTTGTTTCGTATCATTCAAATTTTATTTTAATTAATTTATAATTAATAAATTAAATTAGAATAATTTTAAATTTGTTTATCAACTAAACCGATCAAAGAAGCCCCGACAATCTGAAAAGAGTGAACTAGTACCAGGGACAGAGTCAAACTTAACTTTAAGGGGAGCCAGGGCTAACATCAAATAGAGACTTTTTTTTTTAAGGGAGGCCGGAGACCAACATCAGATAGGAACTTTTGTTTAGGAGCTATTTATATTTATAATTTTAAAAATTTTAATTATATAAATAATTTTATAAAAAAAATTTGAAAGGGGAGGCCATCGCCCCCTCCCCTAAAATATGGCTCCGTCCATGACTAGTACTGACCGTTCAAAGATCAACTACATTAAAAAGCAGAGTGAAAATACCAGTGGTGAGAAACTGCAAAATCAGTCAAATCTTATCCAACACTAGTTTTTTATCCTGCCAAAACCAAAATTGCTGAATAAAACATGATCTTCAGTTTTTTCATCTGACAGACCTCTATTAGCTAGCTTTGTCAATGTCCTTACCAACCACTTCGCGTGCATCAAAGCTTTTCATAGAAAATATAAAATATAAAGAAAGGTGTTTGAGCACAGTTCACAACTGATGAGAATGAGATTCATTCATACGGGGACAAAAAGACACAGAAAATGAGAGAGAGAAAAGACTACTACTTTCACGCACCTCTCTTGTAAGAAAGCCCTGAAAAACGACAACCTCTCTCTCTCTCTTGCTTTTCTGAGTTGTTGAACTGAACAGATCACTACTATTCTTTTGTTCCTTGATGGAAGAAAAGTAGTTAACTTCATGTACATGGGGTCCATAAAGATTACTGGGTCATCCTTGTTTTTCTTTCGAATGGCGTCTTTTATGTGATACAAATACAACTTTTGTTTCTTCCAGTTTTTTGGTCAGAACGAGAGCCAAAGCTTAGGGCTTTCTGAGGATACTCTTTTGACTTGCCTTTCACTGTGTCTTTAAGAGATGCAATCGGACAGGTCTGACTCATCGGGTCCGATTACCCAGCGTGTCCACTCCTTAGCAGGTGTTACTGATACCAGAGGAAAGCATCGAATACAAGCAGAGGTCAAACGGCTCGAGCAAGAAGCTAGATTCTTAGAGGTCAGTTCTTGTCTCTTCAGTTTCTCTTTTCTGTTCTGTCTGTGAGTTTCTCTTCTGGGTTTCTTCGAGAATTAATAGGAAAACGTTTTCTTTCCTACTTCTTTTTGTTTGATTTTGGGGGGTTTAATATCGTTTGGGATGAGTCCGAGGAAGTTTTGTGTTAGCAAGGGTATCTCTGAAGGAGTTTGCAAGTGGAAGAGAGGAAACGAGGAAAAGTTTGGCTTTTAAATATGTTTTCCTGGAAGTAAAGGGAGTTCAGATGAAGTGTGTCTTTCTGAATTCTGTACAAATTGGTGGTTGTTTGTGACTTTCAAGGAGCTATTAAATTATTGTTGCCAAGTAGTAGAGAGTTTGAATGTAAGTCTTCACTGGCAAAGAAATTTTCTTTTAAGTTTTATTCAACAGTGTTGAGTTTTCCTTCTTGTTCTTGGGCGTCTCCGCGTCTGGGGGTTAGGTAGATCTAGGAAATGGATAGAGAGCGCTCATCAATCCAGTTGTTATCTTATTACCGGAAAATTGCTTGATTGGTGGGACAGGCAGTCTTGTTTAGTTGATTGCTGGAAATCAGAAAATGTTTGTGGAGATCTTGTATCTTGTTGTCTTCGTGTTATATAGCTAGTGGTTTATATAATTTTACTGATCTCATCCTCTCGGGAAGTTTTCAGGATTTCTGGTATATATTGCTGTTGATCCTCTTACTCAACTATTATGAATCTTTCGGCTGCCTGCACTTTAGATGGAAGTTCTTGGTTCCCTAGCATTTACCTGTTTATTTTCTTGCTATCTTTTGTACAAATCGAGAGGACGCCATGTTTGTTTGCATGTAGATTAGATTATCTAGGAAGCTTTTGGGCTAGCATGGTTGTGTCATGTTCTAAAATGTTGTTGGAGCTCAGGACATGTAATGGTAGATTTGTGCTTTTTCTGTGCATCCGCTGGTCATTAAGGTTCATGAAGATTGCCATTCAAATATTCTGAGACAGAATGTTTAGGTGAAGGAGACTTTTTGAGACTATATAATATGCAAGCTCGAGAGTAGACATTATAGATTTTGTAGAAAAGTTTGGTTTCCTGAAATATTTTCATGATGTAGCTTGTCAAAATTCCAAAGAAGGTAAATTAGTTGATAGGAGCATGACAGAGTTGGATTGCAATTGGACTTTTAATACTCAGTAGTCAGACTACAACCTGTTGGCCAACACCATTAGATGTTCATTGCACTTATATAAACTTTTAATCAACAAGATTTGAATCCTATGTCGGAATCATAACCTGCAAATATATCAGAATGCCCTTGCTGTTAACATTGGAAGCATAAAATTGATTAATATACGGTATATTTCTATACAAATTCCTAGTTTCCAATTTTAGTAATAACTGATGCAAACATATGCTGTGGCAATACGGGACTTCTCACTTCTAAAGAGATGTTAGTGGGGTATAGATTCATCTTGTTTTATAAACAGGCTGCTTCTGCATATCTATGCATTGCTCTACTTGCAGCATGTTTCAAGGTCTGTCTCCATCAGCAAATACTATGTCATATTCTGATGCATCTCAATTATCTTATTCCTTTATCTGAGGGTCCCATAATAAATTCATACAGGTTTACTATCATATTTAACATCTGTTCCTTGATTCTAAAGAAGTCTGGACTGTTAGGAAGCTATATGGCGATAATTTAACCAAACTTATATGGTCTCAACCAACCTAATCTACTCTGATTACAAGCTGAAAAAGTTCAGAAAGAAGTGCAGGTCTTTCTGCTTGGCATTGTAGAACCGTTAGAATGCAGTGCATATTTAGTGAGAAGAACTCCCATATTTTGACTATTATTAATATATGAAGCCTTTATTATGAGTTTTTTTTTTCATCTGATAAGGATTTAAGTTTTTCTGTTGTTTCCCATCTGATAAGGATTTATGCTTTGGCTAAGTGTTATATATTGTGCGGAACTTCTGAGTGCTTAATATCATTTCTATTGTAATAATTCCTAGATCCAAGGAGTTTGACTAGTTCAGTAGGCATTATTTTATTTATGAATTTGTTGTGAAAAGCTACCACTAGATTTCACAAAGGTTTCCCATTCTTCTGTCTTTGCAATTTCTAGTTCGTACGTTGAATCTAGACAGTCGCCTTCAATGACAGGTTGAATGATCAATCCATTTCCCTTAAGAATGTTCTTGTTATCTGAAAGTGGTTAATTACATATCCTGTATGTTCAATAGGATCTAACTGACTATGCTTCCCTCATTTTTGCTGCCAATCCTTCTTCTATTAGTCACTTGTTTAATTAGAAGTTTTCAAAAACTAAGAAGATGCTTTCCCACAAGCTCCACTAATTTCAAGTTCTATCTCGCAATTCCTTTAGCAGAAAATTCCAATTGCCTGCTTATTTCTGAAGGAAAACTGGTGCAAACTGCCAGTATTGACATTGATTCTGAGTCCACTTGGTGAGGTCTAGAACTTGTGCTAAATGAAAAACTTGCTATTTAGAGAGCAATAACTTATCGTCTTTCACATTTTAATATGATAATATCCACACATCTTCAATTTTGTTGTTTCTCTCTTTTTTCCTTTCCTTTTTGGTTTCCTGTTACACAAAGAGCAGATCTTCAAGCTATTAACTGTTTCCCTCCCTAGATGGCTTGTACATTTTGATGGATACTTAAATGCCAATGACTTACTCATTTTTTGATAAATTCACAAACAGGAAGAAATTGACCAGCTTGAGAGGATGGAAAAGGCCTCAGCTGCATGCAAGGAGTAAGTGTAAACTGGTGCACAAGTGCTTACTATTCATACTCAACATGCTATTGACTCTTCATGTCATTTGAAGACAAATTTTAACTGTAACTTCGTTATGCCTTTTGCATGTCAGAATGCTATCAACTGTGGAGATTAGACCAGACCCAATATTACCAGTGTATGCCTCTCTCAACCCTTCCTGTGAATCTTTTTCTATACCTTGCCACGACACTTAACTACAGTCATATTTTTGTTTCACAGAACAAATGGTCCTGTAAATCCGTTGTGGGACAGATGGTTCGAGGGCCCTCAAGAGTCACAAGGTTGCAGATGCTGGATACTATGATATCGATTGCTGATTTCAGGCACAACAAATGTACCCCTCCATTCGCAGAGGCGTTGAATTCCAGGAAATGCGGCAAATTTTCGAGCTATACATATTGTCATTGACATGTAATATTTGAGCTATACAAATTTTCATTGACATGTAATACTTGGCTGTGCATAAAGTAACCATTGATAACATTTTCTTGAATTGGAAATCTTAATGAAATACTTGTTTGTGCAATCATATGAAGACTTCTTCATATCAGTTCAAATGTTATAACAGAATCTGCCCAAAAAAGTACAGTTAGATGGTACATAAAAACTGGTTTCTGTTTCGCTGAGTGGTTTGAAATTCAGTAACAATTTAAGTAAACTTCAAGTCTGTGCTTTGCCAGTAACTCGCTGGGCTATCCAACCAAGTCCATCATAAAGACCTTCACCAGTAAGTGCGCAGCAGGCTTGAATGTGCCAGTCATGATTCTTGATGCTGTGAAGAGAGAGAGTATCAGTGATCTCAGCAGGAGTCATGGCATCCTTCAGATCTTGTTTATTTGCGAAGATGAGAATAACAGAATCTTGTAGATCATCATGTCCAAGCAGTCTAAAGAGCTCATCTTTCATGATGGAGATCCTCGCTCTATCAGTGCTGTCTATCACGACAATCACAGCATGAGTTCCACGATAATATGTAGTCCAAGATGTTCTGAGTCTATCTTGTCCACCAAGATCCCATACCTGAAAATCAAATGTAATCAAAATTCTGTATCATGTACTATACGGGATGGTATGCGCCATATTGGATAGAATGGTACTAAAATAGAGTAGCACTGAATCAGTCAAGTAAATAAGCCAAATTGACTCCGTTCTCCAAAATTCATTTAAGTATAATCCAGCTAAAACTTCATCAATAAGACCAATATCAACAATATTTGTTAAGAAGCTGGAATCACAACATGTTTCATCAGCTCTTCCCAACAACACTTAAATGCCATAAGATAGAGTCACGTGGTAAAACTATGAAGGAGGAAACCCAAAATTCACAACTGTATTTAGATAAAATTGTTTCAGAAACTATAACAGAAGCAGGAAACAAATTTATGGAATCCATGGAAACAAGGAGACATAACGATGTTTGACCCTCTTAGTAGGAATTTCGTTGAAACAAATTCCCAATTCAAAACTACAAATTGAGGAAAGAACATGCCAGATAATCCAATGACACAAAATTCTCAACGGCATCGTTATTAGATTGCAGAGACCATCTGTGATTTTATTTACCAAAAAGAACCCTAATGTAGCTTTGGTGTAGCCTTTCAGCTTCTCGTGTCATTGTAAATTTTCAAGACACTATTAGCGTCTCAATAATCATAAGTGACTTTCATACTTGTTACATCTGAATTATTGTTGCAAGAGAATCTCCAAGAGTGTTTTAAGATTTTAGATCAAAAAAAGTGCTGAGTTAGTGTATCATGGAGTTGAAATTCAACGTATCCAGAAATACATTGCAAAACACAATAGTTTAGTGAATCTGGGCAAAACACAAGAGAATAACAGATAACCAACCATTGCACTTTTGTTATAGGAATCTAGAAAATTAAAATATAAATACTTGAACTTGCTACTCAATACCCAAAATGATCAATATAAATACTTGAACTTGCTACTCAATACCCAAAATGATCTGTGCATAAAGACTTCTCATTAAAATAGATCAAGTCTTAGAAGGATAAATTGATCTCTACTATGCAGCCGTAGTTATTTTCTCCATTATTGGACAATTAGTGTTGGCCTAAGTGTCATAAAATGCTTATTGTATTCACATTATTATCACTAGATGCTATTGTTATGCAATTCTCCCTCCCACTTTACTAAGAGAAATTGTCAGATCCCCTATACTTTCTTTAATGAGATAACTGAGAAAATCAAGTACACTGTCACCAAAGTAAATATAGCCATTTTCAAGAGATGTCAAAATCTTAATGTTTACGATATTTGATGCAAAAACAGAACAATATAGGTGCAAACAGATAAATTCAGAGGAGATACATGTCACAAGCTAGACACAATGATCTGTGCAGGAGAACAGCAGATAGCATGAGTGAAAAGAATCTTCTTATATTTCTAAGGTCAGACTCCTCAAGAAGTAATGAATTTGCTTGCAGGGAGGATTGGGAGCTTTAATCACAAGTTTCTAGATTCTAGCACTTAGCAAACGTCTCCACTAATCACCGTCTTTTTTTTAGAATTCTATCTATGAGAAGTACTTTTACAATGTAGTTAATGTTAATCACTCGTAAAATTTTATTGATCTATCACGTTAAAATATTTCCTGAAACGTATTAGTACCAGAACTAATGTGCCACCAAGTCATAGTAAAAACTTTACAGAATGATTTTGTTCCCGCAAGTTGCTATGCTGGGTGACTTGTAATTAAAATAGCTGATTTCTGGCAGCTAAATCTGAAATTTAGGTATCTAAACCTCATTAAGAAATTTCGCCATTGGTTCAGCAGGATATGAAAGCAACTAGTCCCTCATTGAACTCAATTTACAAAATACACCTTCAGCACCTGTTTTAGAGAAAGCATCTACTAAGCTATTAAAGACCCTATAAGAGACAGCCTCACTACCCCCTTAAAACCAAATTTTAGAAAAGAGTTCAAGAATCACCAGTACACCATCAGAACCAGGAAAGGGTAGACGTTTATCATTGTTTGCTGTGTCTAACTTGCACAACTAAACTAGCCATCGGTAACTACCCTTCAGATATAAACAATCTGGCATCCTTTATGCACACACAAGAGCTTCTAATAATATATATGAAAAAAAAAACAAAGCTCAAATTCTGGGGAATTGAAAAGACAACACTAGCGATTTGCAGTTCCAACGATATATAATCGAAGCTACATCATGTGGCCACCAAGAAATGTTTCTGGTACTCAGAAGTAGATGAGCAATTATCTTGATATACCTGAATGCTTTATAACTTCTCTATACAATGGAACAAGACCAAACACATAACCCAGTAAATTAGACAAATATTGCATTTCACCCATTTCATTCATTAATGAGAATTTTTAATTTCTCAAAAAAAAAAATCCAATTCTCTATTTTCCATGAAGCAAAATAGTAGGAAATTTCAAAGAACAGCCTAGATTGTTGAAGTTTGCTTTTCAATCACATTTGTAGCACAAAAAGTTTCCATTTCAAAGTATCTGGATATAAATAGAACCTTCCAATACAAAACAAGGTACTTTTTGAGGATAGAAATGGAAGATGATGAATGTTCAAGAAGTATGATTAATCACTAAGATTATAAGATGAATTTGAGTAGAAGCAAACGATGTTCTACTTCTCTCCCTGAAATTAGTGTCCGTTCTCAAAACCAAGAGTACAGCTGAGTTCTTGTAGAACTAATCAACAAAAGAAGAAGACAGGCACTTTGAGATTATACAGGAAAAGCCTCTGGGCTTGGGATTAAGAGGTGAAAATGGCAGGACAAGTGGCAAAACTGGTCAGGCAGGCACAATGGTTCACCGTAAGACAAACACAACTAATATGCATCTGCCAAAGGGTTCTGCATTTTCATTTCACTTGCAACTAACAGTATTTAATTTCCTGAAACTTCTACTTTATCTTTCTTGACTAATAAAAGCAATTCTCGACACTTAACATATGTCATTTCCGTTCCAACCCAAAAGAAATACCAAATGACAAACAAATCAAATCAATTCAACTATCCATAGATGCCAAAGAACCGATAAACCCCATAAAAGAGCAATAAGTTCCAAAAGTGTGAAGAAAATCTAACCTCAAATCGGATGTTTTTATACACAAGCTCTTCAACGTTACTACCAACTGTAGGATGAGTCGTTACAACCTCTCCTAAATGCAACCTGTACAGCGTCGTCGTTTTTCCGGCATTATCCAAGCCCACGACCACAATCTTGTACTCCTTGGCCGGAAACAACATGAACCAAAACCTCGACATAAATGCTCCCATCTTTTATTCCACTTCCTAATTGATTAAAGAATGCACAATCTGAACATAAGCAACAATAAAAAAGCCAAAACAGGAAAATTTATACATAGATCGTAGACTGATCCATTTAAGATTGAAAATCTCGTAACTATGTAAGAAAAACCAGAGTGGGGTATCGAATTTAGCAAGAAACAAAAGCCAAAAGTTGCCAATCAAACCTGGAAAAAGATACTATGTATCAATAAACCGATAAGGAATCGTTCGATGCTAAAAGATTACAAGCCGATGAGGATCGAAGTGCGAAAACGGTAAATTGGGTTTCGCGTAATAGAGAATATGCGATCTATGCACGAAAGCGACCAAACTTTCTACAAATATAAATTACAGAGATACATGGACTGCAGCAGAAAATTGTGCTTGACGATGCGTTGAGAGAGAGAGAGAGGGGGAGAATACTGTTCTAGGAAGGAATATGGAAGCGGAGAAGAAGGTGAGAGGGCAACGAAGTTTTGTATACGTCACGTAGGCAGGTGACTGTACGTTCATTGGTGGGGGATGGTCGGACTGTGGACGCTGACAATCACCTGGATGGCTGGATCTGAACAAAATGGGCCTAAGGCCATCTCCAACCAAGACCTTGGTGCAATAAATCCACCCCAACAAAGACACCAAATCTTCACACTAAAATGATATAATGAATAGTAATATATCAAATTTATTGCACTATTTTGATGTTAAGATTTTGTGTGTTATTATTCATTACACCATTTTGATGTGAAGATTTGGTGTCTTCCTTGGAGTGGATTATTTAGGGGTGAGCATTATTCGGGCCGGCCCGAATTAATTCGGGTAAGCAAATGCTAAATTTTGAGTAATTCACGCTGACTCGGGTATTACCTGAATTATTTTCGGACCGGGACGGGTAATTCCCAAAAAATTCGGGCCGGCTCAATTACCCGAATTAGGTTTAAAAGAATTATGAAATAAGGTAATTCGGATAAATCGGACCGGGATAATTTGAGTAAATCGGGCCGGGTAAATAGATAATTCGGGTAAATCGAGTCAGGTAAGTTCGGATAATTGAAAGTTCGGGTTCGGGCCGGGTAAGGGAAAAAAATTTCGGGTAATTCAGGGCAGGCTCGAAGAGTAAAAATTGGGCCCGAATTACCCGAATGCTCACCCCTAAATTTATTGCACCGAAACATCAAATTCATGCACCAAAAGTTGTAAAAAGACAACTTTGTTCATTTCCTTTTTAACATATTCCTTTTGTGTGCTTTTTATAAATTAATTTGTTTACATAATTTACTAAATAATTAAATTTAAAATAGATATTACTTTACCTAAAATATATAATAACAAAGTATATATTACTTTACACAATATAATATAATATTAATTAATTACGAATAATTATTTTATTTTAATTTTTAATAAATAAATAAATTTAATTTGGTTAATAACTAAATTATTATAGTTGTATAAATATAAATTAATTTAGTTAATAAATAAATTATCATAGTATATTCTTTGAAAAAATTTTGATATAAAACTTTGGTGTATGATGGTTGGAGTAACACCAAATTTGGTGTAAAAAGATTCTTAAAATATTCCCTTTTACACCAAATTTAGTGTAAAATTTTGGTGTAATGGTTGGAGATGGCCTAATAGTAACAACTCTTGCTCTGGTTTTTGGTTTCTTGTATTTATGGCCTTTAAAAAAAAAAGCTTTCAATAATTTAATAAATTAACTTGCATAGTCAACAAACAAAGCATCCGTAATAAATAAAGGCAGATTAAGCTAAGTCTTGTCAAACCCAAAAGAAATAACTGCTCTAGCTAACAAATGAGCAACTTAACTAACAGTACGCCTAACAAAAGAATGAGAACCAACCAACGGCCTCTTACAGTTGTCAATAATTAAGCCAAACTCTCTGGAGTTCAAACTATATGAATTAATTGCATCAACAACTTCTTTGCAATCCAACTCAATGACAATTCTCGAAAAACTAAGAGAAGAACTGGTCTCAAAGCCACAGCCTCTGTTTCTTTGGTCAACCTATAGCCAAGCCGTAAACCTGAAAAGCTAATCAGAAATTGACTATTAGAGTCACGAATCACCGCTTTATACTCCAAAAAACACTGATATTGAAAAACCGCACCATCTACGCTACACTTCACCCACCTTTCTGTCGAAGCAACTCACCTAACCACCTTATCCCTCACCCCAGTCAAACTACTTTCCTTAGCATTTTGTCTCTCACCTGATTCCCCTCTCTTTCTCTGCCCCTCACTCCAATGCTCCACCATTCGAATCTCGTCCATTACCAATTGACCCAACTCTCTCCTATCAATTGATCGCCAAACAAAACCATTCCTCGCCGAACAGATTGCCCATAAACTCGCTGCCTTTCGTTGTGCCTCCTCCTCTGTGGCATTATTCAACCACCCTATCATCCAATCGGATAAGGACACACCCTTATCTAGCATCACTCCCACACTTCTCCAAGCCTCCTTCACAAATCTACAATGTAGAAATAAATGAGAAATCTCCTCCCCAAAATCCCTAAAAAAATAACACTTGTCTACAATCTCCACTCCCCTGCGACCCAAACGAAAAGTAGTCAAAAGACAATCCTTCATAAGACGCCACATGAAATTTCTCACCTTTGGCGGGAGATCTAATTTCCAAAGGTTTTCCAAGGGAAACCCTTATCAAAATTACCCATCATCCCCTTTAAACTATCAGCAACAAAGTAAGCCGATTTAACAGAATAATCTCCATGCTTTGAGTAATGTCATATTCTTTTATCCATCACACCCTCATCAGAAACTATAACAGATAGAATAACTCTGACATCCTGATCTGAAAAAAGATATTCTACCAACTCCAATGATGAAGCCATAAATTTAAAATAGGAGGGTCCAAATATTTAATTTTTTAAAATCTTGGGGGGCCTAGTACACCAATAAGCTCCAAACAACTCCATCCTTATATATATATATTACAAATCAAAACATTTAATTTTTTAAAATGTTGGGGGGCCCAGTGCACCATGGGCCCCCATATAGCTCTGTCATTGACCAGCTCCACATCCCACAACCTACTCCTAGGAATCCAAAGATCACAAACACGCATATCCTCCAAGTCAGGAATAATAGGAGATTCAATGACAAGACTCTCTGAACTCTTGATCCACCTATCCTTCCAAATATTAATAGATCTTCCATCCCCCACTATCCACCAACAACCCTTGTTAAGCAACTTACGCACCCCCTAAATACTTTGCCATGTAAAACTCGAGCGAAAGCCAATATTTGCAGAAAGAAAATCAGAGTGTCTATAATATTTAACTTTAAAGATCCTGTTGATCAGTGAATTAAGAAAATTTATCAACCTCCAAGCTTGCTTCCCCAATATTGCATGATTAAAATCACTAAGGCATTTAAACCCCAAGCCACCAAAACTTTTCGGGATACACATTCTTTTCCATCGAAACCAATGTAAACACCGCGATCCATCACCTTTCGTACCCTACCAAAAATAATTCATCATCTTTTCTAATTCATCACAAAGAGAAATCAAAAGTTTAAAAACACTCATACAATAAGTGGGAATAGCTTGAGCAACCAATTTAAGTAAGATTTCTTTCCCTGCCATAGACAACAATTTTCCTTGCCACCCTTGTACTCTAGCCCGTAGTTTTTCCTTTAGAAAACCAAAGATACTTTTTTCGCTCCTGCCAATCATAGATGGAAGACCTAAATATCTCCTCATATTTAAAGGATTAAAAACATTTTAAATCCTACAAATCTCAACTCTTCTATCAATACCAACATTCGAATTGAAGAAAATACTTGATTTGTCAAAATTAATCACCTGACCAGATAAAATCTCATATTTTCGAAGAGTTTCTTTGATTCTTAGAGGCTCAGATGTATCTGCTCTAAAAAATACAAAATATCATCAATGAAAAATAAATGAGAAATTAAAGGAGCACCTCTAGCCACCTTATAGCCATGAATATTACCACATCTTTCTTGAACCTAGATCATAGCTGACAATCCTTCAGCTCCAATAAAGAACAAATATAGAGAAAGTGGATCCCCCCTGCCTCAATTCCTTGCTCGAATGAATAGGCCCAATTAATCTACCATTAACCCCCACTGAATATTCCACATTAGACATACAAAACATCGTCCAATTAACCCACTTCGCACTAAAACCCAACCTTTCCATCATCCCCACCAAAAAATCCCATGACATCCGATCATAGGCTTTACTGATATCAATTTTTAGAGCAACATCTTACAACCTTTTGTTTTAGTCTTCAAATGATGAATCACTTCAAACGCTACCAACACATTATTAGTAATAAATCTGCTAGGCACAAAAGCTGACTATGACTCTGAGATAATATTGGGTAAAACAAGCTTTAGATGATTGGCCAACACCTTTAAAATAATTTGTTACAACACATTATACAAAGAAATAGGCCTGAGATCTTTCATCGATTGAGGATTAGGACATTTTGGAATTAGAGTTATTATAATATCATTTAGTCCTAACGGGAATTCACCTCTATGGAGCCAATCCACTGCAGCATGGAAAACATCATCCCCAATCAAATTCCAAAACCTTTGAAAAAAATCCAGATTAAGACCATCTGGACCCTGAGATTTATCCGGATGCATTTGGAACACGACTTTTTGAAACTCATCTTTCGAAAAAGCATGTACCAACCGACTATTCTCCACCTCTCCCAGTTGAACCTCCACCCCGCCGAAGCCTCCCTAATCCACACTTGAACTCGTCCTAAATAGCCTCTCAAAATAAGATTTTACCACTTGATCGACCTCACCATCCTCAATAACCCATCGACCATCATCATCTTTGATACCTCTAATCATATTACTTCTTTTCCTTGTTAAGGCTACAGAATGAAAAAAATTTGTATTCATATCCCCATCCAACATTCAGAATTGCTTAGCTCTTTGCTTCCAGTAAGTCTTTTCTTTACCCAATAAGTCATTAAGTTTGTCATTAGGCCTTAGCAACCTATCAGAGGTACCACTACCCTCCCTAGCTCCCCCAATCTGAACTTTACACTCTTCTAATTCACTCTTAAATCGACTCCTACATTTCCTTCCCCATTCCCCCATGCTACCCACCACCCCCTCAAGCCTTTCCATCACCAACCTACAGTCAAACTCACGCTACCCATTCTTAACATAAACTCAAAAGTCATCCTCCTCAAACCAATTATTGTCCACCATAAAACTCCTCTTTCCCACCTTACTACCATGATTTTCAAAAGTCAAAAGAATAAGAGTATGATCTGAATGAGAAGCTCCTAGATTTGAAATAAATGCATGAGGAAACAAATCATACCAATTATAAGTAACCAATGCTCTATCCAGCTTTTCTTGCAACCAGTCTAATGTATCCCTACCACGTTCTCAAGTAAGCAGGAAACCCATCCAAGCAACCTCTAACAATTCACAAGATTCCACCGCATCTCTAAAACCACGAAAAAGCCAATCCAGATGATCAATACGACCTCTCTTATTTGAACTATGAAGCATATCATTAAAATCACCCATCACACACCAAGGCAAAGTCGATCGCCCTCCCAACTCTTTGAGCAATTCTCAAGACCTTCTTCTTTCATACCTATTGGGAAATCCATAAAATCCAGTAAAACGCCACTCCTAGGAACCTTTCCGAAGAGTAGCATTAATATGGTTTAATGAACTACTCAACATCTCACAACCATCTAAACCCTTACAATACGAAACTAAACCACCTCCTCTGCCTTCTCTTTCAACAGGACAACAGTAATCAAATCCCAATGCAATTTTTAACTCTTCAATGCACTTTTTCATCGCTTTCTTCTCGCAAAGAAAAATAACAATTGGCCTATGCACCCTAACTAGATCCTTTAACACCTGAACTGCCCGAAGGCTGGCCAAGCCTCAACAGTTCCAACTCATACAACACATTATGATCGGCGAGCGTGAATCACAGGCTCCACCGTTGAAAAATAATTGTTGTTACTCGACCTCAGGTTACCAATAGTCTCCACATCAATCATAGATAGATCCATGTTTCCCTCCCCCATGTTTATCACCCTCCGCTTTTGACCGTCCCCAATTACTAGCAGACCTTCCTCTTCTTCTATGCTTTGAACTGGTTGCCCAAGCATCCTACCAGCAACCTCACTCGATCCTCCTCCCATATTTTGCCCAATTAACTCTCTCTCTACTCCCATTGTCCCAGATGAGCTCCCTACCTCACCACGACTTCTCACTCCTCTAACAATTCCCACCATGCCCGACACCTTCTCTCCCTCTTAAGCCAACGTGCTCCTTCATTCCCTCCCCTCCCAAAAGAAGCCTTAAGCCAATTTCCCCATTTTCTTTCCACCTCGTTCATTGGAACAGAAAATGACACCTCACAAAATCTATCCATGTGACCTAAAATTCCACAGACAAAACAAAAAGGTGTGAGACGCTCATACCTTAATTTGATCAATGACCATTCCCCTTATAGTTTCTTTATCTTTTTTTTTTCTTTTAAGTGGCTTATTCACATCTATAGCCACCCAGATTCTCATGTAACTTCTCCACATAAACAAGTTATTCTTAATATCATAATCTACAAATTTTCCAATATAGTTCCCTAATTGTTTTCCGATTGCCCCTGTCATAAACCCAATGGGTAAATCATGCACTTGAGCCTAGATATCTACTGTGTTAAGATTCACAGTACCAGGAACCTCTCTCGATTGAAGGTGGTGAATCAACAACATGTCATTTGCATAGGACCACGGACCCCCATCAACAACCCGCTGCAAGTCCCATTGGTGGTAGAATTGTAAGATAAACAAGTTATCATTTAGAGATCTAATCATTACCCCTCTTTCAGGTCTTCACAAACTCGCAAGTCGATTCTTCAACGAACCAAAGTGGAAAACCTTGTCCGTCAGCAAGCTCCCTACCAGACACAACGCCAACCCTGCATTAGACCTTCCTCCCGCCTCCACACTATCAACAATCAAGCCTTCATCATCCGAATCTCGCAAATTCAATTGTTCCAAGTCTCGTTCTATTGAAGATGAAATCAAAGGAGCTCACTACCTTGACGTCAAAATCTATCCTTACCGAATGAAAAAGAAAATACCAATCAACAAAAAACTTGCCGCCAAATCCTAGCCAAATTGTCGTCAAGACACATAGAAACCTTACCTAGCGAATACCGCAAGAAAATCAAACCTTGCCACAAGAGCAATAACCACCATCATACACAATATTAGAAAGCTTTAGTTTTAGTATAAGCTAAATCAAGAGGCGTTTCTGGTTAGTACCAGATCTTGGAGGAAATTTACGAAAATGGAGCATCGTTTTCCTATGTCTAAGTTTGTGCTTATCGTGTTAACTCTAGCTTTTAGACAAAGCCATGTTTGAATTTGTATGTACTTAAAACCGCATCAGATCTTCCAACGAAAATAAGGTTGGCACAAAATAACGGGCATGTTTGGTTCAAGTGAAAGAAGCGAAAAGCAAAAGACCAAGAAGAAAATTGGGGGATTGGTCCTCATCTCTTGTATCGTCATTTTTTAGATATTTGAGGTGAGTTGTCATATAATATTGTTCCTTATACAAAGGATTATCATTAGGGGTTACAATTTTTGTTGGCACGAATTTAATCTGAGTTGATAGAAATTCATATTAAATTTTTTTTATTTTTTAGCTTCGATTCAAATTAAATTTAAAAGCTTTTTTAATTTTTGGCTTTAAGTTACTATTTGACCTAATTCACTTCAATTTAAAATATAAGAAAATTTAAAAATAATATCATTTTTAAAATTTAAATTAAAAAATAATCATGCTTAATTTGGACACGATTGCAATTCTAGTTACATAATTCCATTCAAGTTCAAACTCAGATCTTTAATCTCAGGCTCAAATCTACAAGGTTGCAAACTTAACCCAATTTAATATCAAACCTAATTATCACAAGACCATATCTTAGCCAACATTAGTCTAAATATTATATGATATATATATATATATATATATATATATATATATATATAATTGTATGATATAATTTATTAAAATCAAAAGTGAGAATCAGAATAATAAGAAAAAAAAT
>JANZLX010000213.1:44958552-44973232 GCA_025531955.1 Erythroxylum orinocense | reverse complement strand
TTGGAGCGTTCGCAAAAATCTACTCTTTATATTTTCTATTTAAAAGTTATATTTTTATGTGCTATACAACCCGATGGGTATCCAAAAACCCGAACAACCCAGTGGATTTGGATATGGGTAGTAAATCGTAAAAACCGATATATATAGATATGGATATGGGTTGAGTCAGAAAAATGAATATGAATATGGATAGAGTAAAACCCGAATCGAACCCTACCCGTTGTCATCTTTAGGTAGAACTTTGATTGAGTTGTTATTATTTAATATTGTAAATTAAGATAAGGTTATTTTAATATAAAATGGGTTGTAAAAAGTATTATTAAAAATAAAAAAGATTTGAAAGCACTTGCTAGTTGCTACTATCCAATTATACTTTTCTAAGAAAATGTTGAAAGAGGTTGTTAATGAAAAGACAACACCACCTTTTATTAGAAATTCAAGTCAAGAGCCCTTTTTAGTAAAATAATTACAAAAACACAACACTCCAACGTGTGAACGGTAAAAATATTTCATGTAAAACTCATTTTAACGAATTTAATTTTATTGTTGTTAATTTGAAAAATATAAAAATTAATATAAATATGAATAACAAATACTAATTTTTTATTATGTTCATTATTATCATTATATAAGTAATTTTAAAAATAATTTGTAAAAGACAAATAATCACTCTATTACATATTCTTAAGAATGCCAAGGCTTGCATTCAATTTTTTATTATAAAATAATGACATTATATTTAATTTGAATTGACCTTAATTTGATTAAAGTTTCGGCCTTATAAAAGTGTATTGTATAAAATTTTATTAAAAAATTATTAACAATTTTTATAATATTACACAATAATTTAAAATAAATATAAAAATTAAAAAATGTATCTTTTACTTCTTTTTTCTTATCAAAACTTGAGTCTTATTAATCATACTCCCTGGAATCCACCAAAAGTGTCCTACTATTTTTTATCACCGAACGACTTAAACTTTGCTTACTTGCTGAATGGGAAATAGTTTCTGATTCAAACACTTAAAAAGTTTAATGTAGCTCAGATTTAATGGACAACTCTACCTAATGAAGTCCAAGTTTGTTGCACCACTCGGCCACCCTAGGATTTGGATCTTTTTTTATTTCCTTTCTTATCAGTAAATTAGGGTTACAACTTACAAGGAAACACATCTAGAAGAGCCGTGTTCTTAGCTTCATTAGCAAATTATATTTGGCTGTGTGTTTAAGTAAAACATGTGTAAAGTGACTTTTTATTATTTTCCTTAAATGCCTGTCGAAATTGATTGTTAAGGTCTATTTAATTTAACTTTTAATTTTCTATATCCAGCTTCTTAAATATGATGTATCCAACATGATTGGCAAGGCTTTTGCGTGTATAGAATTCTAAAGGTTAATACATGAAATCATTATTTCACATTTCAGTATAAAGAATAAACCCAAAGAAGAAGAAAAAAAAAAGGAATTCAAGTTCCCACCTATGTTCTCAATTGCCACTGAGGAGAGTAATGAGATGGCGCTGCCTCATTAGAAACCAGAAGCATGAAATCTACTGCTGTATTGAACTACCAAATATGTACAGGCCCTCATAAACTCATTTAAGTATACGAATTGTTTTGGTACATATGGAAGGTCCTTGTCAATGCCATTCTCAGGAATTTTAGGACTTTCATGTGTAGCATAACAATTCCAGTATAATGTAGAAAAGGTTGACAAAGCTAGTAAAAGGGATGAATAGATAACTGACAGTAGTGGCAAATGACGCGTTCATGAGCTAAAGAAATAGGAAGTAAGCTTAGTTGCCTGTCTGTTTCTCGATTTATGATCCAAATAATCCTGACAGACGAGATGTTGATGATCTTGAATGGTGTTCAAGGAGTGATAAGACTCTTGCAGCCTTCCTACCAAGATGACCATCCCTGTGAATTTGCCTGCCAGTTAGACCAATTAGCAGTAACCTACTTGTTGAGCCATATATATCCACCATTTCCCTCGACTGGAAGACTTTCACCAAAAGTTTCAGAGTTTCTTCTATTAAAGAATCTGAACCCCAACTCAAAACATCCAACACAGGCTTTATGGCATCAGCTTCGTGCAAAGCACTGGCACCTCTGTTAGGACAGCTTTCCTGAACCAATGTGGACAGTGTTTGAATTGCTTCATGAGCAACTATTTGAATCTTTCCATGTAAGAGTTCTATCAAGTTAGGCAAAGCATTTGCCTGAACCAGGCAAAATGTAGTTTCTACACTGCAGATACCTCCATGGGCAGCACATTGATGAGGATGTTTTGGTCGAAAGCACAAGCAACCGTTTGTATTGTTCATGACAACAAGCTTTGGACTGCTTTTGGAAAGTTCACCAAGCAGTCCTGCTGCTCTTGCCTTTGCCAATACTGATCCAGTTTTGAGTAAGGTTACGAGCAAGTCATAAGTTCTCAAGTCCACCACCTTCCGTTGCACCTCAAGATTCACTGGATCCGCGAACCTGAACAGTGCAGTCAGAGCATTTTCTTTGGCTTCCATGGTTCCTGTTCTTACAATATTTACAAGAGCATTCAGTCCATCTAACTCAATTAGCTTCGTAGTGATTGATGTTTCAGATTTTGGAAGATTTGCTAGTAACCCTGCAGCAGCTGTCTGTACATCATTATTGCTATTGTCATTCTCTAGAAATCCCACAAGTGCCTCGAGCCTTTTTGGCTTAAGAAGGTACTCAACAACTCCTAGTGGTTCATGATAGGAAAACAGAAAGAGAAGATTTAGAGCAATTTCCCGAATTTCTGAATCAGTCTCATCAAGAAGAGGAAGTATTAAAGTCAATCCATTGGTGTTAAGCACTGCAGTCTTAACAAATACTGGATCAGATTTACATATACCAAGAAGTGCACGTAAAGCAGGCCCCTGGACATTGTGAAGTTTCATAGCTAATAATAAACTGTTGATGATTGGTTCCAACTCAAGCCGAGTCCCATTTCCATCAACAAAGAATTTAGTACCATCATCATTTGAAGAAATCTTTTCTAAAACTTGACAACATTTTCCAAGAACAATTGCGCACAAACGCGTAGAGAATATCATGTTTAGAATGAGAGGAAGCCCACCAGCAGAGGCAATTAGCTCTTTATTTGCACGATAGCTAGAGAGTTGAATCAGAGCAGACAGAGCCAACTCTTTTGATTCCATATTTCCTGAAGCCAACATTTCAAGCAAAGGAGGGACAATTCCTTCTTCTCCAAGTAGTTTCAAATCTGATTCAACCAATTCCATATTTACTAGAGCTCTAACCATTGAAACTCTTGAAGAAACTGGCCCTGCAAATTTTCACGTTAATCAAAGCAGTGTTATTCTGTGTCCCAGTCTCAGGATAATGAGTCCATAATAAGCTACAGCAAGTAAAAATAGCAAGACAGAAACTAAAATTGACGGAGCACTTTAAGCTGCAAAATCATAGATTCAGCTATCTGAAAATTAACTGAGACATGCATCCCAAGGAGAAGAATTCAACCTTTATCATCCTTTATCATCATTACGTGTCACATGTTTCCGGAGATGCAATGCATTTGATGCAATATTATATTGCAATGTTCTCAATAATATCATAAGTAGCACTGCATTGCACACCACATGCATACGACTTGAAACAACAAAGAAACATAGAGTATAATCATTGGTAATTGAAGACAAGCCTAACTAAATAACTATATTAACTGGAGAGCCTTTAATTTGGCCAAATATTTAAATTCAATGAATGGACCAAAATCACACTGAAAGAAGGAAAAAACTTCTAACCTTGTACAAGCCTGTCAATAAGTGGTTTATACCAGCCCGACTTTGCAGCTTGAGAAATGCTCTCCTCATCAACTTCAAAAAGCTGTTTCAATATTGTCTCTGCATAGGTAGCTGACTCTCTCACTGGCCCACTCAAAAGGGCGACAAGGCAACCAACTGCACCACATAATGTTGAAAGTTTCCGGCAGGCAGACACATTCCAAGTAGACCTGTCCTGCAGTAACTCATGAAGCAACTCTACTGCATCCTTTGCAATGTTTGAATCGTGTACTAAACAGGGAATAATGTCATCCAAAACCCCATATTCAATAACCTTTTCCTATAAAACATCATTCACAGTTAGAACTCCAATCTCTCAAGTCAAGAAGACTATTACTTTACATTTTTGTTTCTTCTCAAATAAAACCTATAAATAATGTTTCAAAATGAATTAGATGTTATGCTAAGAACAAACCAAAAAATTGGCTCCAGGAGTAGGACAGCACTTCACCCCAATAAAATCTGGTTATGTCAGTATGATTCCCAGATTTCTCGTCAACTAGAGATGCCAAATGTTTATCATGAGGGAAACAATTTCCAGATGCTTCACTAAATAGAGATGCCATACGTTTATCATGTAGGCAACAATTTCCAGATGCTTCACTAAATAGAGATGCCAAATATGTGGCATGAGCTAGATAGCAGTTTTCAAGGATAAAATGGAAAAGGTTAGTTATAGAAAGAGCATTATTAACAACCTGGCTTTGTGTTTGAAAACAAAGGATAATTAGAGATTATTCATATTCTACCTATGATTATTTCAACAACTTTTAACATAACAGTTTCAGAATTACCACAGAAGTTTTGCAAGTGTCAAATACTAAAGCTCAAAGTTATCTACGGCAAATGATTTTTGGCATTAAGGATAGTAAAAACGAAGGATGTCTAAAGCATTGCTTGTTAGCAGAACCAGTGTGTGTGCCCCAAATTACCAGAAAAGATAGGTTACCTTATTTCTTGCATGCCCCTTCACAGTATATTTGAGTGTAACTAAGATCTTCCTCTTGAGATCTGTGTTATTGGAGCTTCCAAGGATGTTTATGACAGTATCAGTAAGACCTGCTATACAAATCCAGTCTTTGTTTATGGAATTCTCTGTCATTAGATCTTGCATTTGGCTTAACGCTACTTCCACAGATGCATCAGAACTTGAGAGCAACTTTTCTTTACATGCTCTGATCCTTAGGCAATAATTTAGTTCTCTCCATTCCTCTATGGATTGTCTAAGAGGAAGATTAGACCTTAAAGTTGTATCTTTGAGAATTTCACCAGTTTCTGGGTCGGTCATCTTTCCACGGTCAAACCAATCTTCAATTGCAGCTCGCTCACATGTAGTACCAGTGCAAAGGCTAACAGGATCAATCATCACAGTCCCATTTATCGAACAAAGGAAAGGAGTAAATGGAGCAATGTGTTCTTCCCTAGCATCATATCTCTCCATAGCTTGAAGCCTTTGAAAATACTGCTTCTTGACTTCTATAAAATCTCGGGCAGCATCAGCTCTAGAAAGCAACTCAATAACCTGCTCCAAGAAAAAAACTTCAGCTCTTTCTTTCCGTTTGGCTGCTTCCTCTTTTTCATCTCTAAAATTCTCTAGCTCTTTGCTTATTTGCGAATGTTCAACTGGTACCCCCACTGCTGTAGCTATTTCTTCCAGTATAAGGTTTGCAAACTCCTGGTCATGTTTCTGATCTCGAATACCCTGGTGTAACTTGTCAACAATTTGGGAGTGGGAACTTGAGGCTTCAAATTCCACCCTTTGCATTTCATTGTGTAGCCTATTCACTTGGCTTGACATACCTGAAAGGACATCTGCATTTGCAAGAGAAAATGCTTCCAAAGACCTCCCAATATCCCTTGTCACTTCTTGTACCTCGCTCACAATGTGTCTGCACTTTACAAATAAGTAGAAACGGGCTCGATCTTTATACTTCTCAACCAAACTGTTTGCCCTTTTGACATCTGCTTCGAGAGTTTGAAGTGCAAGCCTAGTAGCTTGAGAATCATTCAGTTTTTTAAGCTGCAGTTCCTTCAACACTGGTTCAATGTCAAATAGGTGCTTGGATAGCACTTTGAAACTTTCCTTTTCAATGAGAACATCCTTTGCAGCCTCAGCTGTCTTAAGGACCTGTTTTATCAGCACAGCCAAAAGAGGTCCCATGGGAATCATCTCCATTGCCTTTGAATTTCACCGTGATGAATCCTCAACACAGTGATTGACAATATGTATATCAAATCACTTGATTCACTGTGTTCTTTGCCAGCACCATAACACTCCTTTTCTTCGTAGCTGATAATATCAAAGTTTTAGATATAAACAGCTTCACAATGATTTCCAGGAAGGCCGCATCCAGTCAACCTGATAACTGGACCAACTTAGCCTTAACAGTTTGACCTAACAAGAAGACCAATTAAAGGAAATCAAAAGAAAGTGAAAAAGCAACTACCTATCTTCCAGCGTATCCAGGATCAACAATCACAATAACTTACCAAAAAAGCGAAGAAACAGAATGATGTGCATGTTATTATCAAGAACTCGGGTTGGGTTAAGCATGTAAAATTCACGTTATTTACTGTTTACACCACAAAAACGGAGAAAATGAATTAATTGAAACAGAAGCCAGAAGAAATTATTAGCTTGCTGTTTCTCAAGACATGCAGTACAAACCTTCACCGGAGCAAACAACGATAGATACGAAGTAGACAAAGAAAACGCAAATGAAACGGCAATAAAGTGACTTTACCTCTAAGCTCTGCGTGGAAGAGAAAGGGAGAGAGGGAGAAAATGTTGGATTATTTCAGAGTGTCTCTGCATTGACTTGACTTGAAGTCAATTTTAGGGTGTGAAAATCTACTGCCTCTCTTTCTCACCTGCGTTCAGATTGATAAGTCAATTCCTCATTTGCCGGTAAGCCGTGGATATGCAGCTATCCATTACATGACAGAATTTTCCGGGAAAAACCATTACAATAACAGAATTTTCCGGCAAAAGTCAAAACAAAACCGTTTTTCACGTTTGCCAACAGACGTTCTCTGAAAATTCTGAGAAAAATCAGAGTATCTGAAAAATTGAAGAGATAGATTGTTCCTTTTCGTTAATAGAGAACACACAAAAAATCAGAAAAATTGAGTAGAGTTGACAGTAGCCTTTTCTCCAAACTTTTATTGTCCAATTCTTGTATTTCCCATTCCCGAATAAACACGCATACTGGACTTTGGCATTCACGATTTGGACATGCTTCATTACACGTGTTAAAACACATTGGTTGCCTCGGTGGCAAAGCAGCAACGTTTGCGTTTTCCATTGGGTGCTGGTAGGGCAACTCAGGGAATGGAGCTATGACAAGTGGATATGTGGGGACCATACAAACAGGCAAGTTTTAATTTTTACCATTATGTTTTGACCATTGTTGATGACTTTAACAAGACAATTTGGACTATTTTGTTGAAATACAAGTTTAAGTACCTGATGCATTTCGTGAATTTGTTACCACGGTGGAGAAACAATTTGATGCTAAAGTCAAGAAGGTGCGATCCAACAATGGGACGGAGTTTGTGAATCAGGCTTATGATGTTTTCTTTGCTGAAAAGGGTATTATTCATCAAATGACATGCCCGTATTCTTCACAGCAAAATAGCGTAGTAGAGCGAAAGCATAAGCTTCTGTTGCAAATTGCTAGAGCTTTGTTTTTTCAAGCAAACATGCCTAAATGGTTTTAGGGAGAAGCAATTTTAACTACTGCTTATATTGTTAACAGATTACCAACGGATGTTCTTGGATGGAAGACTCCTTTTGAGATGTTGTATAACAAAACACCAAATTACGAGAGATTGAGGACTTTCTGTTGTCTGTGTTATGCTACAAACACTACTCCAAATAAACTTGAGGCAAGAGCACATAAATGTGTACTGGTGGGTTTTGCTACAAGACAGAAAGCTTACAGAGTGTATGCCTTGGAAACTCGTGTGATGTTTAGCTCAAGGGATATGGTCTTTTATGAGAAGATATTTCCTTTTGTTAAAATAGGACATAGTAAACATGATGCTACTAATGTTTCAAATCCAGTTTTGAGTTTGCAAGGTGATGATTATGTTAACTTGGAAATGAATCAATCTGCTGACATTATTGATTGTGTAGAAGAGGCTTAGGCTGAGGTTAGACGTGTTCCTGAAATTTCAGCAGATTTGGCTGATGATCATGCAATCCATGTAGAACATGAACCAAAGATAACAGATGAGTTAGTCGAAAATATGCATACGAATGTTATGCCTGAACAACAACTCCGAATAAGTTCAAGGCAGAGGAAGTATGGCTGCAAGATAATGTCAATTGCAGCACTTCTGATTCTGGTTATGGTATTTCTCCAACCTATGCTGCCTTTATGGCTAATATCAACAGATTTGTGGAACCACAATCCTGCAATCAGGTTATCAAGTACCCAGAGTGGGTCAATGCTATGAATACGGAGTTATCAGCTCTTGAACAAAATTAGACATGGGAGATAACCAAGCTATCAAAAGGGAAGAAGGCCATCGGATTAAAATGGATTTACAAGGTTAAATTTAATTATGATGGAACTGTAGAAAGGTATAAAGCTAGATTGGTGGCAAAGGGGTATAATCAAATAGCTGGAGTTGATTTCTTTGACAGTTTTTCACCTATTGCTAAGTTAGTCACCGTACGAACATTTCTTGCTTTAGCAATTATGAAAAACTGGTATGTTCATCAGTTAGATATTAACAATGCATTCTTGCATGGATATCTAAAGGAGGAGGTTTATTTAACTCCACCTGAAGGTTACACAAAAGTTGCGAATGGAGAAGTGTGTCGATTAAAGAGGTCTTTGTATGGGTTGAAACAAGCCTCTAGGGAATGGAATTCAGAGTTTACTACTCAAGATTTAAAAAAATTAAATATTTGGGCCCTCCTATTTTAAATTTCTGGCTCTGTCACTAGATCTGAGAAATGCTAAGTATTTCCTAAGTATTGAAATTACTACAACTCCTACAGGTACTTTTATTTCTCAGCGGAAGTATTTGATGGATATTCTTGTTGATTGTGGTCTTTTTGACTCTACCACTTTTGTAACTCCATTGCCTTGCAATCATAAGTTTGATGAAGCAAGTGAGCTATCTCCAAATGTCGACAAATACCAGAGGCTAGTTAGGCGGTTGTTGTATCTGAATATGACTAGGCCAGACATCACTTTTAGTGCGCAGCAACTCAGTCAGTTTGTGGCTTCTCCAACACAAGCTCATTGACAAGGGGCCTTGCATGTCTTGCGGTTTCTTGCTAGGACTGCCGACACAGGATTGTTCTATAGCAGTGATAGTAGTTTGCAGATGACAGGATACTATAATAGTGATTGGGCATAGCGTCCAATTTCTAGGAAATTCGTGAGTGGCTATTGTGTATTTTTGGGGAGTTCCTTGATTAGCTGGAAGAGTAAGAAACAAAATACCATGTCAAGGTCTAGTTGTGAGGTAGAATATCGAAGTATGGGTACTACTGTGTATGAACTTCAATGGATTGTTTATCTGCTCAAGGATTTCTGAATCACCATTCCACTTCCGTTTGATCTCTGGTGTGATAACCAACCTGCTTTGCATATTACAGCCAACCCATTTTTTCATGAGAGGACTAAGCACCTAGAGATTGATTGCCATTTTGTGCGCCAAAAATTTAAGGAAGGTTTTGTTACTCCTAGATATGTTTCAACGCATAAGCAAGTTGCTGATGTTTTTACTAAATCATTAGCAGCTCCTCAGTTCAATTAATTAGTGTCAAGTTGGGGTTGCTTACTCATCCATCCCCAACTTAAAGGGGGGGTGAACGATAGTTAGTTAATTGTGCATCTGTTCATTACATACCGTTAGTTAGTTGTACAGTTAGCAAAATATAGCTGTTAGGCGTTGTAAGCATTGTACAGATACTGTTGTATATAAAATGCAATAGCTGAATTAGTAAAGATTATTCAGTTTTTTCCTTTCTTTCTTGCAATTACCTAATTGTACATGGTAACAATAAAAAATAAGTCAACATCGAAATTTGTTAATACAATTCGACACATCTTGTTTACATCTGCGGGGTCATCATCTAATTTAATCACTTTCACTGAAGTACAATAGATTTATTTAAGGCTTTATTGGGCCGACATCACTCAACCTTTGACACTATCTCTCAACCTCATTTTTTGTGAAAGATTTTCACACCCGATAATACGACCAACTCGTGTTAACCTCCTCAGAGGATTTATGTTGACAATCTATTAATTGAAAGTAAATAAATAAAAGACTCAACTGTTTAAAAAAATTAATAACAAAATTTGAACATGCTTGAGATTCAAGTAGAACAACTTCCCTATGAGTTTAGCTCCTCAAAAAGAGATTTGAAAGTTGTTCTCACACTATAAGTCGATTCACTCAAAATGCTGAACAAAGTTACAACTGTATAGTCACTAAACAACCAACGACAGAAGTCGCATGCAACACACCAATCAGTCCAACTGTGAGCCACTCCACAAGGATGACTGTCCAGCGTGAGCAACCTGCACACAATCAATACAAAATTGTGAATCTCCCAATCAGAAAACACATACTGCACACCTTTAATTGTTATTAGTCAAGCAAAGAACACACCACGAAAAACACATAAACATGCAGCCCACATCCATATGTCAACACAATTGTATAGGGCACCCACAGCCATAATAACAACTCATCAATCAACACACCAAGATATCTCACACCTGAAATCAATTCATCCTTAAACCAGCTGCCCACATTCGAAAGTAATGTTGTCAAGATCTTTAATGTTACACGCTTATATAACCCTCAATGTAAGTTTTCTAATTCACCAAGGACAGGACATAACTCATGTTCCCAACATCACCAAGAGGTCTTCACTCCCACGCATAATATGGATTGTGCACACTTTACTTCAATACACGCATATTCCAATCAAAGCACTCATAATACACAACAAATCCATCAGTCGTTGGTCTTACACACCTAAAAACTGCACACCTCAGTTTTTTCACAGAAATCAAATAATTCACAAGGAAATTCTAACGATGCTCTTCAACTACACACCAACGTAATTTACCACACATCTTCTCAAGATACACATCTATTTAAAATAGGATTTTATAACATCTAGAACATAATCCAAACTATCTTTTTGAATCCGATTCAAACAAAGATTATAGATTAGCTATCATCATCCAATTAATAACTTATAGGTCCAATTAATAAAAGATACCAAAACTAATTACCTAGATATATAACATATATCATAACAATCTCCCCCTTTTTGACATTGCTTGTAACAAATATGAAACTCCCCCTAAATAATATAATTGGACATATAAGTATCAAATTCATAATTCATATGACAAATACTCTCCCTTAATCAAGCATCAAGTTCCAAAGAACATCACAATTATCCAATCATCCAAATTTCTCTTCCTTGGGACAAAAATATGCCAAAAAGCGAGAAGAATAGTCACGCATATACCTTAAAATCTCCCCCCGAATTGAGCAATCACAAAAAAAATCTGATATATTCCCCTTAGGACAAAACAGTGTCAAAATGAAGAACACCCGAGAGATAAGTCCAAAATGATGCCCAATTTATGAGAGAGCTTAAGCTTGATGAGGATGAGGATGGAACTTTGGTGGAGCCAAATAGAAGCCAAAATGTAAACTACTAAAAAGATAGGACGACAATGGTAGCATAAAAACTAAATAAGAACTATAGAAGGCAAATCCTTTTTTAAAAAATAAATAACATCAAACTATACTTCAAAAATGTAAAGCACAAAGTCCTTGTGCCCCTCGAAGAAATTCAAACATGGCCTTATTCCTCATCATATTATCTTTGTTATCGGTTTCTTCTTCTGAAATAACTGACTTATCCTCTGTCTAAATAGTTTCTTCATAAGCAGTAACTAATTGTGAATCTAGACAATTTCTTATTTTTCCTTCATTAAGTATTTGTGCCTGTAATTGACCCTTTATAATCCTAGTGTGCTTTGGTACCATAGGCTGCTGCTGAAAATTTAATGAAGAGTGTCTAGATTTTCAGTTTTAAACCCTTTGAAGCATCATTTGTAACAACTTATAACATTTCGGTCTTATGTGCTCAGTTACTCTACAAAAGTGACATGTAGGTATGAACCTCTGATTTTTCTTTGAGATTTCTCCTTGGATAGATCTGGTCACATCAATTTTCTCATTATTCGACTTGGAATATTCACCTCTATAGCCAATGCCTTGAAGGTTTCCCTTAGCCTTACCAATTTTCAACAACTTTTCTAGCTTTTCAGTAACTCCATTTAACATTTTTATTCCTTTTTTCTGTACTGACAACTTCAATTTTGTTTCACTCAACTCATCTCATGTAAACAACAACTTCTTCTCTAGATCTTGAATGATGTTCTTCATGAAGAGTTTTCCTCCCTCAACTTCTCATTTTTCTTACATGTTTGGACCCATTTATCATATATTAACTCATAGGCTTCATAAATACCTTCCCTTGTATCATCTGAAGTGTTGTCATCACTATCATAATCTGAGATTGAGTTTTGAGCTGAATCGTTTGTGTTTTTTTTTCTTTCTGAAATTTTCTTATTTACTCACCTTTTCATCTTCAGTTACTTCCTTCTCGGTTACTGTTAAACAAGTAACTAGACTTTTGCTGTACAAAGTAACTAACGCAATACTATTTACAACTTATTCTTCACTACCATACTCAATTTCAGATTCATTCTCACTTCAAGTGCTTGTATAGGACTTTCCTTTTCTCTTTTTCAAGGTATTAGCAAATTTCGCTTGCATATATCCGAAGCCTTAACACTCATGATATTGAATTTTCTTCACTTTCTTTCACCTTTTTGAGTTTTCCCTTGTTGTTTGAAATAATTATTTGATGAGTTCCCACCATTTTGCCTAAAATTGGATTTATCCTTCTTCACTTTCTTTAACCATTGTTGAAATTTCTTGTCAATAATTTCATATCCTCGTTTTCATTATATTCATCTTCTACATCATTTATGTCTTTTCCAGTTTCAGCTTGTAGTATCAATTCTTTGCTCTTTTCTTGTTTTTCCCTCAACAAATTCATTTTAAATTTGGTAAGAATCCCAACTACCTTCTCCAACGACAAGTCATTAATGTCATGAGCCTCCTCGATTGCTACAATTTTCATATTGGAATATTTCTTCCCGAGTTGATGTGCCTGATTCGCTATATCGTGCAATCTTTCATGAAAATCCCCAATATTCTTATTCTCATCCATCTTCAATTCTTCAAACCTCACATATAACATCTATAGTTTTAACGATATCACAGATTTGGACCCTTCATGAATAGTTTGCAAAACTTCCAACGCTTCTTTAGTCGATTCACAAGCTGAAATCATTGAGAGACGTCATTTATAAACAACATTAAAAATTGTATGCACTGCTTGTGAGTTTCTAAGTGCACTTTCTTTTTCAGCTCTTGTCCACTCAGATGGATCTTTTTGAACTGCTACGCTTTTATCGTCAGTAATCATTGGATGCGACCACCCATATACTATTGAATGTCAAGCTTTTGTACCCTAAGCTTGGATTGAGACTCTCATTCGTGATTTCGATATGGGATAGTTAGAACTGTCTACCAGTAGTGGCCTGGTGATCGATGTACCCTCTCTTGTAACCATATTTGTGAAATTCGAATTTGCACTAACTTACTACCAAGTTTTGATTTGGTGACCCACTCTGATATCAATTGAAAAATTGAAGAGATGGTTGCTTCGCAAACTTTTCGATTCGTTTATAACAAATACAAAAAATCAGAAAAACTTAAAAGAACCAAAAATAAATCAACACCAAGATTTGTTAACACAGTTCGACACACTATGCCTACGTCTGATAGGGAGCCCTCACCTAGCTTAATCACTTTCACCGAAGTATAATAGATTTATCGAAGGCTTTATTGAGTCGACACCACTTAACCCTTGATACTATCTTTCAACCTCATTTTTCGTAAAAAGATTTTCACACCCAATAATACAATTAACTCGTGTTAACATCTACAGAGAATTTATCTCAACTTTGCTTTTTAAAATTCAAGTCAAACAAAGATTATTGGTTACTTGTCATCATTCAATTAATAACTTATAGGTCCAATTAATAAACTCAAAACTAATTACTTGTATGTATAATGTATATCCTAACAGTATCCTCATTTTTAGACTTCTGTTGGTAGTCTTATGGTTGATGTTGTCGTCACTTTTTAAAAGATTAGGTGACAACTGAAAACTCGTGGTAATTTCTTAGAAAAATATCACCAAATTGCTCCACAGCAAAGAAACGGATTTCGTACCATTCTGGCTAGAAAACGGTACGAAACCATTAATGTCGGTATTGGGGTCAATTTTAGGTCGGTACCGGCCGAAACCTTCAATTTCGGCCAATACCGCAAAATTTCAAAAATTACAAGGACTAATTTGCAATTTCCGGAAAGTTTTAACCTAAAACTACCCCTCAACTTCTGGATTCTTCTTCGGCCTCCTCTCTCCCACGCCGCACGCCTCCTCTCTTCTCCGGTGTCTCTCTCCGTGTCTCGCCTGGCCGTCGATGTCTCGTCCAGTTCTCCAGTCCTCTTTCAAGTCTTCGACGTTTCTCCCTTCAAGGCTTCGATGGATCGGTCTCCTCGCCGCTCCTTGCCGCCTTCTCCTCCGTCCTCCTCATTGTCGACGCACCACATGACCACCAAAGAAAGACCCGATCCTCAGACGACCCTCGCCGAAGACCCGATTGTTTTGGGTGTATATTTTAATTTTGTGTTTGATTTTTAATGGAATTT
>JANZLX010000213.1:44934863-44945262 GCA_025531955.1 Erythroxylum orinocense | reverse complement strand
GGTGCGTCGGCGATGGCGGCGATGGCTGACGGCGACACTGCGTCGGCGTTGACGGGGAATGGATTGAGGAAGAATTGAATTAGGGATTTGGGTAATTTGCTAGGTTTGTATGTATATATATATAATGGCAAAATTGTAATTACTGTATAACGGGTAAACGGGTAAACGGGTAAACGAGTATGGGGGTGGTATCCCCATACCAGCCCCGATACCGACGGGTATTTTTGTTAACCCCCCATACCTGCCCCACGGGTAAAAATTTGCCCCCCATACCGGCCCCCGTTTGGGTAATTTGATCGGGTACCCATTGGGTTCGGGTACAATTGTCATCCCTAATCAAACCATTGGAGTGAAGTGGGTTTTCAAAACAATGCTGAACAAAAATGGTGAAGTTGACAAATATAAGGCATGCCTAGTAGCCAAGGGATACAAGCAACAATATAGGGTAGATTATACTGAAGTTTTTTCACCAGTTACAAGGCATGACACAATCAGATTGGTGGTCACCTTAGCGACACAAAACACCTAGCTTATTTTTCAACTAGATGTCAAATCAACATTCTTGCATGAAAATTTGAAGGAACAAGTATTTATTGAACAACCTCTTGGATATGTGAAAGCAGGTAATGAGCATAAAGTTTATAGATTGAAGAAGGCCCTTTATGGACTAAAACAAGCTCCATGGGCTTGGTATAGTCACATTGAAGCTTACTTTCTTAAAGTTGGATTCTTTAAGTGTCCTAATGAGCATTCACTATTTGTTAAGATCGAAGACAAAGGGAAAATAATATTTGTTTGTTTGTATGTCGATGATCTTATGTTTACTGGGAACTGCAGTGCTATGTTTAAAGGTTTCAAGAAGTCTATGATGACTGAATTTGAAATGACTGACCTTAGTATGATGCATTACTTTCTTGGCATAGAAGTGATGCAAAGAAGTAACGGGATCTTTATCTGTCAAAAGAAGTGTGATGCAGAAATTCTAGACAGATTTCACATGAAGGATTGCAATCCTTCTAACACCCCGGTTGAGTTTGGTTTGAAGCTACACAAAGACCTTGAAGGGAAGAAGGTCAATAGCATATTCTTTAAACAAATTGTTGGCAGTTTGATGTATCTTACTGCAACAAGACTGGACATAATGTATTCTGTGAGTTCAATCAGTAGATACATGGAAAATCGTACTGAAATGCATCTATTGGTAGCCAAAAGAATTTTGCGCTACTTGCAAGATACATGAGATCATGGGATATTTTAGAAGAAAGGTGAAAAGTCAAATTTGTTTGGTTTCACTTACGGTGACTATGCAGGAGACCAATATGGTAGGAGTACTTCGAGATATATGTTTATGTTTGAAAGAGGTGTTATTTCTTGGGCATTTAAAAAGCAACCAATTGTCACTCTATCAAGTACAGAAGCTGAGTTCGTGGCTGCGACAACTTGTGCTTATCAAGCCATTTAGCTAAGAAGAAATTTTGAAGAGTTGCACTTTAAATAAACAGCAGGTACTATGATACTATGTGGCAAGAGCTCTGCAATTAGATTGTCTAAAAGTCTTGTACCACATGGAAGAAGTAAGCACATTGATGTGAAATTCTATTTTTTGAGAGAGCTCAACAACAATGGCACGATTGAACTAAGGTATTGCAGAATTGATGATCAACTTGCTGATATATTCACAAAAGCTGTCAAAGTTTCTGTATTTCAGAGGCTCACAAAGGAGTTGGGAGTTTGCTCGATGACTACAACTAAGTGTTAAACTAAAATATGCAGCATTTTTTGTAACACCCACATAACCCCTGGGAGGATACATGGATGTCACCCAAGGTAGGACAAACAAAACCAAACATCACACTTACATTTTTTAGAATCTCAAACACACATATAATACATATCGTAATTTCATAAACAAAAATCCAAAGAATATTTATAGGCCCAAACAAACGAAACATAATACATTTTCGAGTAGTATATATATAAATAAAAAACGGACTTCTTTGGCCAATGCAGTAGACTTGTCCCAGTCTTTATACTCTTCGCTCTGAACCTACACGGGGCAAATCCACTTTGCTAAACATATAGCTTAGTGAGTAATAACTAATCTACATTAATTGATTTCTTTACCTATAAAACATAAATAATGCTTTTCAAAACAGATTTGTATAATTAACAGAACTGCATAACACAGGAGGTTTTAAATCTTTCAGAATCAGAACATAAGTTAGCTCATGTCAGAATCAAACAGATATTAGAATACATAATTAAAATACTCGAAATATACAAAAATTTCTAAATCACATTTAATACATGCCAAATAAAATCCAAAATTTTCAGTTATAAATCAATTTACCCGGAAAATGTCATGAATGCATGCCAAAATGCTTATGTACAAATATGTAAATATTCAAATATACGAAGCATAAAACGGATTAAATTTCCTTCATATCCTAACCCCTAATATGGGCGTTACATTTTTAGTTTAAGGGAGGCATTGTTACAAGGTCAATAGACCAAGTCAAGTCAGTTTTGGTTAGTACCAGATTTTTTATTATTCTGTTTCATTTGTTATCTGAAGTGCTAGCAAGTTTTTACAAGCGAACCATTTGGTTACAATTCTAATTTGTTTTTTTTTTACTTTCATGCTTTTGACTGTTTGGTAAAAGTTCTATACACTTCAGGACAGTGAAAAAGCAATAAAGTATCCACTCCTTCAAGTTAAATCCTCTATTCCAGTTACTCTGTTTCAATTATGTTCCATTAAATCTCATCCATATATTTACGTGGAACCCACACAAATATATGGATGAGATTTAATGAAATACTATAACAAAAGATCTAATCCTCTACTCCTTCTCAACCTCTTATTTTTCACACGTTTAAGTCATCAATTTGTGGGTCAAAGGTCTAGCATGCTGTTAACCCTAAGAATCTTTTTAATATCCTACAAAAGATTGGGCTTTCTAGCAATTTTAAATGCTTTACCTAGTGAAGGATAAGAGCTAAGGATTATTACACACTAATAGGACAAGATAATAATTGGATTAAAGGGACCAAAAAGGTATAATTAATAAAGATCGTAAGCAGAGATGGCCAACAAAAAATAAATTAATAAGTGATCTCGAAATGAAAAATCAAAGTAGAAATTAACTAAAAGAGGAAAAAAGAAGAAGAAGCAAAACCTGAGAATTATCAATCAAGATTGAACAGAATTGAAGGCGTGTTTTTGGTGAAAATATATAGGGCAGAGTCTATCCGATTAATGGAAATAACAAAAAAGATAAGTAACAATAATGATAATAGAAATAGGAAAAAGAATGTTCATAATTTTATGTTAAAGAATGTCAGTAATTGGGTAACTTACATTTTAAATTCAAATTTTTATTTAATAATAAAATTATAAATTATGTTAATTAAAATATACAAACATTTAATTTGTTATAGATATAATACATTGTTAAACAATTATTATTAACGTGAAACAGTATATAATTAGGTTCTATTTTATATAAAAATATAATAAAATAAAAAATAAGAGACCCATTAAATCAAATAATAATTTGAATTTTAATATTAAATTTAAAATTATTTTAGTTTGTTATATTTCATATATCTTTTGACGTTAAGTTAAGTTAAATTAAATTAAATAGTAAATTATATTTTTAATATATATATATATATATATATATATTTATGTAGTTAGGAAATTTTTGTATTAAACTTCAGCTTCCTACTAAACGGTAAAAACATACATTTTACCAAAGAAAGTCAAATCGGAATCCTCAACAAAACGAACCAGCACCCATCGAGTCCAGAACCTTTCTGTCTCTCGCGCTCTCACTCGTAGTCACAGTGAAGGAGAAGAAGAGACGAAGATTACACATGGGAAGTCAATTGAATGGTTTCGTTCAGTTGTTTCTTTTGGTCTCATTGCTATCAGCCAACAACAACAACAACAAACTCCTCGTTCCGGGAGTTTTTGCCGACGGTGTCACTCACGAGGAGGCCAAACTTCTCCGCGATGAGGTAATTGATCTTTTCGTATTCTATAAATTGGAGTCCTTGTTTTAATGCTTGTGTTTGTTCTTAAATAAAAGAAAATAATTCTGAACAAATTTCCTTTTTGTATGTTGTTGGGTTTTTGGCCGAGCTTGATCTGCCCATGGTTGTGTTTGGACCGTGTGGTTGATGTTTGGCTTTGAATTGACTTCTTTTTCTTCTAATTAATGGCATTGGAGAAATCGCTTGGTGCATAGCCATTATATCTGCCCACTTTATGAGCAAAGGGTATTAAGACTGTCCAGTTTATGAATGAATGTGCAAGTAAAGATGGTGAAATTGAAAAAATTTGTCCTAATTTTTGCACGCTTTATGACTTTCTAGTTGACTGGTAAGGCTAAAGTTAATCAATTTTTGTGTGATCAAATTCATTATTGATGTGTAATTTTTGCTAATGATTTGTATATTTTCAGGATACTGTCTTTGGTTGATCATGGACTTTCTTGGATTACTCTTCATTTGTATTTTTTCGACTTTTGTGAACTAAGGTCATGAAATGGAAATTATCCGTGAAAGAACTGTTTTACCCTCTCTCTCTCTTTCGTTGTTCTTAGCATCTGCAATTACTTTCTTGTCATGTTCAGTCCATTAATTACGTGATCAATAAAGCATTATTTGGTTTTTTGAAGGGGGCTTTCTCGCCTCCATTCTAAATTCAGACCTGGCCCTACCTTTATCCTGTATAAATAATGATTTTTCAAAAGGGAAAAATAAAAAGAGGAAAAATGCTAAGATTATAGCGTTTGATCTAGTAGTGATTCATTTCTTCAATCCTGTAGGTGCGTGAGATGTTCTATCATGCTTTTGATGGATACATGGAGCATGCATTTCCACGTGATGAATTGAGACCTCTAACATGTGAAGGAGAAGATACGCTTGGGGGTTATGCATTGACCCTGGTTAGTGGACACTTTTTGTTTCTTTATGTTCATTTTCATATTAAAACTTTGATTGAAATTGCCATTCTGTCACTTTAACAGATTGACTCCTTAGATACACTGGCTCTACTTGGTGACAAAGAGCGTTTTGCGTACTCTGTGGAATGGATTGGTAAAAACCTTCACTTTGATATAGTGAGTAAGCATTTTTTCCCCTTCTTTTCTTGTTTTCAGCTTATGTATCAGGGTTATCAAGAAGAATTTAGTGTCACGCTTATTTTATTTTAAAAACCTTGCTTTATTTAAATTGTTTCTAAACTATAACTGCCATATTTTTATGAGCATCTGTTGCTTGTTGCGAGCAGGCATTTACTTGCTTCAATTTCTATACACAATTGTGTGATTGTGGATACTGTTTTTCTTTATGTTAAAGGATTATGTTGATATGTGAAGTCGATGTTCCCATTTTTATTGTGTATGACACATGCATCAACTATCAACTAGCTATAAATGAAATTCAGCTAAACTGATAGCCACTGTATTACTTATCGTTGTTACCTTGTTAATTCTTTTGCTTTGTCATCCACTCTCTCTCTCTCTCACCTTTTAAATATTATAAGTGTGGATTAATTTATTGATGCTTGAAAGTTTTGTTCAGTTTATAATATCTATGTATTAATGTGCACCATATTTGCAGAATAAGACTGTATCTATCTTTGAGACTACCATCCGGGTCCTTGGAGGTTTACTCTCTGCCCATCTTATTGCAAGTGATTATGCTACGGTATTTTCAGTGTATCCCCTGTAGAATTTTCTTTTTAATTATGTGTTTGGTGAAAATATCGGTTTACATGGCTTTCTTAAAGGCAGTATTATTTGCCGATACTGGTAAATTTGGGAGGTTATGTAATTCAAATGTTTATGTAAAAGAATATGATATTTGTCATAAAGATTCTGTTTTAGTGTGCCTCATGTCTCTCTCCCTCTCTTCTCTTTCTCACACTAACACCAACACAAACATAAACACACAAGTACACCTGTCAATCCTGACACATTTGCACATGTTCTTGAGGATTGCATATGAGCATACATTTCCAGTTGCATTCACACATGAGGACTATCACTTGTAAATTAGATAAAAAGTAATTTAATGAAAAGTATTGAGTTTTATTTATTGAACATGTTAACAGTTGCAATGCATAGATATGGCTTAAACTGGTAAATTCCAGGGTGTTATTGTCATTGTTAATTTGGACTTAACATAGTTGATTTTGCTTCAGCAAGTGTAATTAGTTTTGTCTGTTTTCTTTATTGGTCTTGGCAATAATACAATTTCAAATACTGTTTGCAGGGTATGAAAATACCTTCTTATGATAATGAATTGCTTCACTTGGCCGAGGATCTTGGACGGAGAATGTTGCCTGCCTTCGACACACCAACAGGTATTATCACTGCCGCATGTCGTAAAATTCTTGGACCATTAACAGATAGCTTTAGGGATTATTGTACAGTTTTGATCTTGTTCTCATTTCTACTGCCTGCATCTTGGTTTCTAGCAGCTACAAGATCCATATGTTCTGAATGCAGTCTTTTCAACTTCAAAAATTTCTCCCCTACTACTATTGTAAAGCCTGATTTATTGCAGGAATTCCATTTGGATCTGTTAATCTACTGCACGGAGTTGATGAAGATGAAAGCAAGGTATACAGTTTACTGGTTATCCTTCTAAAAAAAGTTTTTGATAGGCCTGTGTAATTACTTGAGGTTTCTGCTTGAAGCACGCCTTTTAACTGGTTTTGAGACTGCATATCTGCCATGTCCTTTGTTGGTGACTTGCACACAAAGTTTTAGAATCTTGGCCAGGAACTAAATATCCGTGTATATGCTTTGTAGTACTTGATATGTTTGAGGTGCATACTCCTAAGGTAATGTAGTAGACATTAAATGCCCGATGTTGTGTATTTAGATAACCTCAACTGCTGGTGGTGGGACTTTGACCTTGGAATTTGGGGTGCTTAGTCGCTTGACAAATAATCCAAGTAAGTATTCATTTGTTTTCTGATGGGAATTTTTCGCATTCTTTCCATTTATATTTTTCTAATCACGTATTTGATTATGAATTTGAAGCAAGAACCACATTAACTTGAGCTAAAACTTAGGCTTTGTGTTAGTTACATTATTAAGCTGAAATCACCCTCTCACATCAAGATCCACTAGTTTGAGGTTTGTTGTCAGCTCTCATATGTCTCATCTTATACTTCTAATTTCTAAGCCGTGCCAAAGACTTGTTGCGGCTCGCTTTCTTTAGAAAATGTCAACTTCTTTTGGCTTTGGTGGCTTTTTTCTTGAAAATGCCACCTGAATCAACTGTTTTTGTTGACTTGGGAAAATAATGTATGTTGTCCTATTTGAACACTATATTTTAGAAAGTCAAATTGAAATATTTTTCAAACTGTTCAATTGTTAATCATCATGGTCTATCATGTCTAAAAGCTAAAATATGTCTTATTTTCCCCTTTATTGAAGCTTATATATATGTATATATGTATGTTTTATATTTTACATTAGTAATTTTTATTGTATTATTAATTATAATTATATAAAATATTAAAATTTTAAAAATTAATAAATATTATTATGTTATATTTTAGGAACTTTTTATTTATTTATAAATATATTTATAATATAAAACATCTAATACAGTCAGTAAAATTTGAAATAATAAAAAATAGAGTTTTTTCACATCTCAAAGGGACTTAAATTATTTCGACGTGTGGTTTTTTATTTATCGCTCCATAAGAATCTGAAAATGCACACTTAAAAAAGCTTTCTTTTTGGGATAAACTGTCGAGAAAAATTTGCATTGCAAGTTTAGTTGATAGCATACATCTTGATCTGACTCATAAAAGGTCATTAACCTATATATGTGAATTGATTGTCAAATAAATCCTCCTTAGTTTTGATGAAACCTTTGTGAATTGATTGTCAAATAAATCCTCCTTACTTTTGATGAAACCTTTCTCTAATTCCTTGGATTCTTTAATGGTTGCAAAGGGAAATTTAGAAAAAAAATCTCCTGTTGGAAATCAGTTCGAAACTATTGATGTATTGTACATAGCCAATAGCAACATTATAAGCTAAGTCATTATTTGTATGTTTCATGATAGATTAGGATGCAAACTTTTTCGAACTAACCCACCGTCTTCTCTATTGGAAGCTCTGAAATTGGATTGCCCATATATATAAAACTGTTCTTCACTTATACTTCTGTAACAGTACTTACATATTGAGTGTTTACTTTGTGATTTCCATTTTCCTTCTCATTCTTGCTGCATAAATTAATTTTATGTTCTTATCTTCATGGAAACAGTCTTTGAACAAGTTACCAAGAATGCTGTACGCGGGTTATGGGCGCGCCGCTCTAGACTGAACTTAATTGGTGCTCATATCAATGTATTTACTGGTGAATGGACACAAAAGGTAACATTCCTTTAAACGGTGGTATAGTAAACATTGTTTCTTAATGATCTGTATCATAAAACCATAATGGGTTATATGTGAGTGTTGAAAAAATGAAGGCACAATTGTAGAAGAATGTAATATCAACTATAGTACAAGCTTTGCAATATGGAAGCTGTTCATAGGTTTTTAGTATGAGAAGTTTCCCGAAATTTGACAGAATTCTAACTTCAATGCTTTCCCTTTTTTTTTTCCTTAGCATCTTTTTCTTACAATCTAACTTCAATTTGATATCTTGGTGGCCCTCTATGCATAATTTTAGTTGATTGATCAGAGAATGAGAAATATTATCCTTTTGAAATAGACTGCTAACGTTCTTCTAGAAATAATGTCCATCCAATAGTTACTGATGAATGTATCTCCCCTTGTCGATTAAAAGCTTGTGTGCACCTGTTAGAGACCACCTGCTCTAACAAAAGATAGCTAAAAGTAACAAAGAAACCTGCAATTGATTCGGACGCAGACAACAATAGAATAGGAAGGAAAATGGATTAAGATGAAGAAACAATGAAAATGATATTCCTCAACTAGACTTTGAGAGCTAGCTAAACCTCCAGTACTTCACTTTTCAGTATATCATAATCGAATGCCTGTTCTCTCTCCCTTAACAACATTTTATTCCCCTCCCTAACTAACACACATCTGACTCACCCCTCTGTGATTCCCCAATTTACCATCACATATTTCCTGAATTGCTAGACTTCGTATTTCTCTTCTTACTGTATTGTTGCTGGAATCTGGTCTCAACAATACCCCCTCCCCCCCAAAAGAACCCAACTTGTCCTCAAGGTGGAAGGAAGGAAATTGATTGTTAACGAAGTCAAACTTCTCCCACGTGGTCTCAAAATCTGGCAAATCTTTCCACTTAATTAGCACCTCCAGCTCTCTATTAATTCTTCTACGAACTCCCGCCAGTGTTGTTGGTTCAACCTTTAGCTGCATATCTTCATCTAAAAAAGAAGGTAAGGGTTGAGAGTGTACAATAGCTTTCTTAAGTTGGGACACATAGAAGACGTCGTGAATCCTTGCAGTGGTCGGAAGTTGGACTTGATACGCTGCTTCTCTAATCTTGGCTGTAATTGGATAAGGGCCATAATACCTCGAGTTGAGCTTTTCATTACTCTTGACAACTAATGATTTGAACCTGTAAGGCTGCAACTTTAGATAAACCAAATCTCCCACCTCAAAAGCCATAGGTCTCCTCTTGGAATCAACATATCTCTTCATCTACTGCTGGGCTTTCAGCAAATTAGACTTCAACTCATCTAAGATTCGATTCGTGTCCACAAATTGTTGATTAATTTCCTCCGCTAAAGATCCTTCATCAGTATACTTGAAAAGAGTGGGCAGTTCTCTGCCATATAACGCCTTGAAGGGAGTCATGCCAATCGCACTACTGTAGGTGGTGTTAAACCAATACTCCGCCCAACTCAACCATTTAGGTCACTCTTTAGGGTGTTCACTGATACACTCATATTTTCATATATGTTTAGGACTTAATTCAGAGTCATTTATGTTCATCTATAGCTGGTTTATCATATTTTAGCATTATTCGAGGTTCGTTGGCGTAAAATGTATAAATGAAACAAATAGACTCGAATTGCACTATTTTTTGGTTTCTGGCCGACTTGACCTTTAGTCATTGTGGGATTTTTATCTCAAGATTGGTTTAGTCAAAAATTCTGAAATTTCATACTTGAATTCTTGACTCATTAACGGATTTTTTGGAATTGTAAATTTTTTTGAGTTGGAATACAGGAGGAATAAATTCTCGAAATTTGCGTCAAATTTTGGAGCACCATAATGACCTGTCGACGATGTTTTGATCATAACTTTTGACTCAGATGGCAAAATCCTGTGATTCAAGTCTCATATTGAAGCTAACTCAAAGACGAAGATACTGATAAAATTTGAGCTCCTAAATCGTCACCGTTTATTTTTTATGC
>JANZLX010000213.1:44924270-44934763 GCA_025531955.1 Erythroxylum orinocense | reverse complement strand
CCCCAACCATATCAATTAATTCAAGCATGATAACTAGAATTCGGTTTACCACGATCAACACATAAAATCAATGAACTTAGTTTAAATGTAACGGTCGAACTGATCTAGCATAATAGAGTTAAAGGAAATCTATGTCATATCAAAATGTTAAGTCCTCTCATTGATATACACTCCAACACTCAAACTATTTAGGCTCAAATGTGTAAGTCTCAAAATTCGATCAACGAATACATTGTACCATATGCTTGCTTTTCAACCTTGACAACACTATCAAAGTTCGCATATACTATACACAAATCAAAAGGTCTTTAAAATGGTTTTAATGGGGCTTGGCTAAAGGTGAGGTAAAAGAAAGATAAGAGAAGGCTAAAGCAAAGGCAGTAAAGCTATACAGAATATCATAGAACTCATGTACATGTATGCATCCAGGCATATAATTATGCAAATTAAACACAAACAACTCCACTTCTTTTCATTCCATTTGGATTTTCCATAAACAAGTATATAATTCTAAACACTTGGGAAACACTTTTCTTTTTTTCTTTTTCTTTTTCCATATCCTCTAGCTGATTTAGTTCTTCATGATACCCCATGCTCAAAGCCATGCACGCGGATTCAGCCCTTCTAGACAAAGCATCGATTGCCCTGTTCTCCGATCCAGGTTTATAAACTATGTCAAACTTGAACCCCAGCAATTTGGTGACCCATTTCTGCTGCTCTTCCCCTAACAACCGCTGGTCATTCAAGAAATGCAAACTCTTTTGATCCGTTGTATGGTAAAGTGCCTGCTCAGTAAGTAATGCCTCCATTTTTGGACAGCCCACACTATCGCCAACAATTCCCTTTCATAGACAGGTTTCAGCTGGTTTCTAGCCGAAAATCCTTGGCTTAAATAAGCCATTGGTCTGCCCTCCTGCATTAGCATTGCTCCCATTCCCACACCAGATGCATCCGTCTCAACTACAAAGGGTTTGGAAAAATCGGGTAAAGTTAGCAAAGGGGTCGTAGTCAGCATCTGTTTGAGTGCTTCAAATGCCTTCTATGCTGTATCAGTCCACTGGAACTTATCTTTACATAACAGATTCGTAAGAGGCTTTGCTATACTCCCATACCCTTTGACGAACCTCTTGTAATAACTAGATAATCCTAGAAATCCCCTTAGTGCTTTGACATCCCTTGGGACAGGCCAATTAACAATAGTTTCAATTTTGTTAGGATCTACAGATACACCTTCTGCGGATATGTAATCTCCCAATTACTCCAATCTAAACTGCCCAAAAGTACATTTCTTCAGATTGGCTACTAAGTGGTTATCAATCAGTATTTGCAGGACTGTTCGGAGATGGGCTAAATGATCCTTTAAATTGCCACTATAAACCAGTATGTCATCAAAGAAAACTAAAATAAATTTTCTAAGATGAGGTTTGAATAACTCATGCATGAGGGATTGAAAAGTAGCGGGGGCATTCATGAGTCCAAAGGGCATTACCATGAATTCATAGTAGCCCTCGTGGGTTCGGAAAGCTGTCTTGGCTATATCTTCTTCTTTCACCCTTATTTGATGATATCTTGACTTCAAATCAATCTTGGAAAAAATTTTAGGTCCTCCTAATTCATCAAAAATCTCATCAATACAAGGGATTGGATACTTATCGGGTACTGTCAACTTGTTCAAAGCTCTGTAATCTACACACATCCTCCACCCACCATCTTTCTTCCTTATTAACAATATTGGGCTGGAATAAGGGCTAGTGCTAAGCCTTATGTTTTCGGACTCTTAACATTTCCCTTACTAATTTCTCAATTTCATTTTTCTGGTAATAGGGATACCTGTAGGGTTTATCATTAGGTGCTTTAGAACTAGGTTCCAGTTGAATGGCGTGGTCAATGGTTCGGTTGGGTGGTAACTTTGTAACAGGCTCGAAAACCCTTCCATCTCCTACAGTAAGCTACTAATTTCCTCCACGACTATGGGGTCTGAATAGCACTGATTCTGTAGTTTACCTAACCTTGTCATCTCCCCTTCGATCTCTACTATTCCACTATTCAACACCTCCTGTCCCTTATATTCAAGAATGAAACCCTCTACCCCTTGTTGTAAAAGCTTGGCAACAGTTTTAAGTGAAGCTACAGTTGCCCTCGGCACAGTCTCCCCATACAACTTAATCTTCTGCCCATCAAGCCTAAACTTCATAATTTGTTTTTTCCAGTTCAGCAGAATATCTCCTAACGTTTCTAGCCATGCAACACCCAAAATTATATCAACACTCTTCATATCAAACGGGAAAAAATCTTTTCTCAATACCACCCCCTGTATATTTAACTCTACCCCCTTACAAACTCCAACACCTTATAATCGTTGCCCAATCTAACCCTGAAAGGTTTCGTGTTACTAACATCCATCTTCATTTCTTCTACTAACCCCCTTCTGATAAAGTTATGCGACGTTCCGCTATCCACCAAAATTATTACTTCTGTTTCGATAATTTTCCCTCTTAGTTTTAGGGTTTGTGGCCCAACAATACCCTTAAGGGATGTGACCGATAACTCTAATTCAGGTAAGGGTTGGGTAAAATCCTCAGGCATATTCAGATGAAGACATAATACCTGATTAACGAGCTCTACCTCTTCTTCTTGTAGCTTCGCAGGCTATTCTTCATCAGCCAAGAGTATGTGAAATTGCTTCTCCCCACACACGTACTAGAGTGTACTTGGCATCGCATCTATAACAAATGCCCTATTGCCTCTTGCGTTGCATCTCTTCCGCTGTCAGATGTTTGAAAGGATAGGAGTGCTCTCACCAGAACAACCTTCGTCCCTCATTGCTCTGATTAGCCCCCCACTTTTCCGACGATTTGCCCTGAATCGGTACATTTCTGGTGTTTAGACTCATTGTCGTGGTCGGGGTTTTTCCTCCTTCGATTGATTTGTGATTAGGGTTCCAGGGAGTCGGGTTGGAGTTGGTTGCTGATAACCCCTTCGTGCCCCAATTACTTGAGTCCAACAGTCCTGAGCCTCCATAAGTCTTCGGTGGTCTGATGGTCTTTGTTGTTTTATCGAAGAGGGCCCAATTTCGGCCTTCAGTCTTCTGGGCTAACTCCATCATCTGAACCAAGGAATCCGTCTGGGCCATCTGAAGCTCAGCCCTAATGTCCTCCTTCAACCCATTCATAAACGTCGTCGTCACTACCTCCACTGACATGTCCCTTAACATCGATGTTACGACCTCAAATTTTTGGGTGTATTCGGCTACCGTCCCTGTTTGCTGTTCTTTAGCAACTCTGCTAATGGGTTTCCCACCTGTGAACTACCAAACCTTCAGATTACAGCTCTCTTAAACGTCTCCTACTCGACCATTGGTGACCAGTTTTGTCTCCACTGATACCAACTTAGGGCGTCTCCCTCCATGCAAACCGCCACCGCCTGCAACCATCGGTCTTGTGACATCCCATTCAGCTTGAAATATCTCTCTACCCGAAAAACCCATCCAAAAGGATCCTCTCCATAGAACAGGGGAATTTCAAGCTTTCGATGATTTTTCTCCATTCTTATTGTTTCGATCTGAGCCGATGTTTCTTCTTCAAATTTTTGTTTTGATATCTCTTCTACTCCCACGGGTACCTCCTTATCCTTCCCTTTGTTCTCTATTCTCCTTAAAATTTTGAATATGGAAGAAATGTCTCCTGCCATCTTATCAAACTTGGCCTTTATCCCCGCAAGATCCTCCACGACCCTTAACATTTCTTTTTCTACATTATCAATTCTAGCCTCCATCCTTGTTGATACCATTCCCGATTACAAGCTTGCTCTGATACCAATTTGTTAGAGACCATCTGCTCTAACAAAAGATAGCTGAAAGTAACAAAGAAACCTACAATTGATTCGGACGAAGAACAGCAATAGAATAGAAAGGAAAATGGATTAAGATGAAGAAACAATAAAAATGATATTCCTTAGCTAGACTTTGAAAGCTAGCTAAACCACCAATACTCCACTTTTCAGTATATCATAACCGAATGCCTGTTCTCTCGCCCCTAACAACATTTTATTCCCCTCTCTAACTAGCACACATCTGACTCACCCCTATGTGATTCCCCAATTTACCCTCACATATTTCCTGAATTGCTAGACTTCGTATTTCTCTTCTTACTGTATTGTTGTTGGAATATGGTCTCAACAGCACCCTATTACCTCTCACAAAGAGATGTTTATGCTGGTGTTTGATAAGTATGAATGATTATTTTTTCTCAAGAATAGCATTATTCATTGCAGTTACATACTAATATGGAAAGCTTGTATGAGTAACTCCTCTGAGGATTGGGTCTAAATTTTGTTTTCTTGGATTTAATAAGGAAAAATTTTGAAAAAGTCATCATTTCATACTATTTCTCATTAGTTTGTGGTTTATAACCTTAGATACTGCTTCCATATATTTTGTGCTTGAAATGCATAAGCATACTTCTTTCATGGCAATTTCATATTGTGTGGAAAAATCTGTTCTCAATCTTAGTTTCTTGCTGTTGGCAGGATGCTGGAATAGGAACAAGTATTGATTCATTCTATGAATATCTGTTAAAGGTATATGTACATGATCTGATATGTTGTAAGTTAGTATCCAAGTTTAGCTTACTCTGCAAGTCAATATCTCATTTTGATATTGATCCCTTTTAGCTCATTATTGTTGCAAGACAAACAAAGGGTGGAACTATGGGTTAATCATGGTTTGATTATGAATATTTTCCTTTATTGTACCCTGTCTTGGGCGATCTTCTCACTGAGATGCTTATAAGAGCACTCCACACATACACATGGAAAAACAATTTTAGAAAAAGAAAAGGCAATATTATACATTCTTTGGGTGTCCTGCCAGAGTTCTCCTTATAATTCATTATATACGTGTACCTGATATGACCAGTACTTGTATCTCTGCAAGAAAGTGAAAGCATTTTCACTCTTTACAGGCTTACTTGCTATTTGGGGATGATGAGTATCTTTTCATTTTCAAAGAAGCTTATGCAGCTGCCATGCACTATCTCTTTAATGATCCTTGGTAAAACTTGTTTCTGACATCTCGCTATATAAATTTGTATTTATTCAAAAACTTTTTAAAGGATAATCTGTCTGAATCAACTCTCTTCTAATTTCCTTCTTCTTTCTTCTGGGGTACAAGTTGACTCTTAAATTTACTTTTATACACAGGTATGTTGAAGTAAATATGGATTCTGCGGCTATTGTCTGGCCTTTATTTAACAGCTTGCAAGCTTTCTGGCCAGGCCTTCAGGTTTTCACTCCTCTTTATTTGTCATTACGGAACTATAAATTTTTTAATCTAACCTAATATTTCTTTGCATTAGGATATCAGACTTGATTATATTTATGTTTTGAAGGTTTTAGCAGGGGACATTGATCCTGCTATTCGAACACATACTGCCTTCTTTAGTGTCTGGAAAAGATATGGATTCACTCCAGAAGGTTTTAATCTTGCTTCCCTAAGTGTGCAGGTAATTATCATCAGTATATAAACCAAATGCAGTTTTGTTTTTTAGTTCTCTTATTTTACACAATAATTTTAATTTAGAGCCTGATGTGCTGTAGTCTGAACCAATACTGAACCCAATTTGCCTTTTCCATTAATAAACTATATATCCTAAGATAATCTTTGCATTTGTGTACTTTCACTTTGATCTCCAGCTCTCATTCACTGAAATTCTAGATTTTTGCAGCAAAGTTCTTGAGCTTGAAATATTCCCTCATCTCCTAGAGCCAGAAAGTTTGTATGCCATAGACTTTTTAAGATTGTAGCATCTTGTCCTAGGGTGATTCTGTGGGCTAATAAATAGCTATTTGGTTGAGGACCTGGATGATAATATATCTTTATCCTTCTTTCAATATGTAATTCTACAACTTGTAATAATTTGTTTCTCAATAGTATTTCTGATCTCAATAGCATTTCCTGTTCTGCAGCATGGACAGAAGAGTTATCCTTTGCGTCCAGAGTTGATAGAAAGCACATATTGGCTTTACAAAGCTACCAGAGATCCCAGGTCTGCACAAAATTGCTCAAGTCCATATTTATGTTCTTTCTGCTTTTATCTTTTAGTTAAATATCGTGAAAATCGTGATTTTTCTACATATGATAATTACCATGACAAATTTCACTGTGACAAAAAGGATGACGAAACCACTTTTCATAAAATGCTTCAGAAAACGGAACCTTTGAGAAATGGCAATTACTAATTGAAAAAAATTTGGAACACCACAAAACATCTTGTTCATGAAATATTAATTTGGAATCAAAATATTATTTCGGAATAGTGAACTGCAACCAAAAGAAAAGTCCATCTTTTTCTCTGCACCCACGGCCTAGTTTCCTTATAATTTATTGTTGTTTAATTTTATTCCATGGCTAATGCAAAACTTTTTACTTCATCTAATTTGTAGTTTGTTGTCCCTGCATAATTTTTTTTTGGCTGTAGGTATCTTGATGCTGGAAGGGACATGGTCGCCAGCTTGCAATATGGGGCTCGATGTCCTTGTGGATATTGTCATATAACAGATGTAGAATTTCATAAGAGAGAAGATCATATGGAGAGCTTTTTCCTTGCTGAAACAGTAGGTATCGATTACCAAACATTCCAGGGTCCAGACTGATATTTGTTCTCTCCACTTCTTTGCACTTACAAGACCAATAGTCATTTCAAATAGCATAGGGGAGTTTATATAACTTCTGGTCTTTCCATTTATAAAAGAATTTTTGGGCAAGTCGGGATTCTGAACAGTGTCGATTAGAAATTATTTTGCATGAAGAAATTGACCAGTCCAATTTGTTAGTAGTCAAGCCGAGCAGACATTTGCTTCTTAAACGAGTGCTTACATAGTAGGTAGTCTGCCACAAAAATTTGGCTGTATTGCTATAAAAAAATTTCCTATCTGTGTAACATTCTTGATTCAGTTTTATCACATTCATGATTCATTGTAACCAACCAGTTTTCTTGAAACCTTGTTAGGTGAAGTATCTTTGGCTTCTTTTTGACTTGGCTAGTGGTCCTGATAACCTCGTAGAAAATGGACCGTACAGGTACAGAATTTGTGCTTGAATAATGATTATTTGCTCATTTGTTCATTTTCCTGCTTATTGCTCATTAATGTGAATATTAATATGATTTCAGGTATATCTTTAACACTGAAGGCCACTTGCTGCCAGCAACACCCCAAATATCTCTTGTAAAGGAACATTGTTCATATTTTGGTGCCTACTGTAGAAGTAGTGATATGGAACTAGAGTCTCATAGATCAGATGGCCCAATAAATCCCTCTGAAATTAATGCCAGCACAGTTTATGGGGGTTCAATTCATTCTGGTTCCATATTTCTTGAGTCAACTTCCACATCAGGATTGATGAAGGTTGGTGTTAATTTGATTGTCTATAAATTCCATATGGACCTAAATTTTTTTATTGTTTATGTGTGTTCTCTCTTCCTCTTGTCTTTTGCGTTAAGACACTTTTCCAGTGTGATAGGGTGTTAGCATGTCTATGTAGATTCTATAAAATGTTTTGAAGGGCAGCTATTTTACTGAAAACTGTTGCATATTGGCATATTTGTAGCCTGGACATGGTTATCGATCTGACATGCATTTAATTAACCAAAAACTGAAAGTAAAAAGTTTTGTATCTGGTAGATTAATTAATTCTGTCAGATTTGCTGCTTTTAATTGATAGTTCTCGTTTCTTTTATAGGGTGCTTGTCCTGGGTTAACCCACGGGCAAAAGTATGGCATATTGTACTCGGACTCAACTGATACGTCTCAGGAGGTTGAGTCTTCTCGCCCAAGACAGGATGTGGTTAAGAGCCATTCGGTATTGGTTGTTTCGAATCATCAAACTGCTGATGATTCTGTGTCCTCTAACTCCAATAATCAGGGTGAAAATGTTCAGCAATCAATTCAGGAAGGGTGATAAATACTGACAATGAGAAAGGCCTTCCAGGTGTGTCTAGATGCTTTGTGACCAGAGTCTTCGTCCTCCATGAAAATACAAGGTGTCTGATGTTTACAATTTGATGTGGCTTTTGCCAAAGATCAGATATTATGTGACGTGGAGGAAAACTTTCTGATAAGCTAATCCGTCTGCCTTCTAATTGAGGGCTAATCTTTTCTTCTTTTGGGACTTCCATTTTTCAATGTTTGAGCCATCCGGCGATTGTTGCTAAAGTCAGCATTCAAGCTTGAGGGAAGAAAAGAAATGTAAGCAAGCAGTACTGGAATCTTGTGGAGGCAGGACACAAAAACCACAGCACTTGTTTGCTTCTAGGTACTCATACTTTTAACATATTTTCGAAAGGATTCTGTCCGTGACGTTGCAGTGAATTCTTAAAGTCGACTTCATTTTGTAAGCTTTCAACATCAAAGGTTAGGAAGATGGTTGATCATTGTTGAAAAGTTGCCTGGATGTGGTTCATGTCTCACCTGATATGAAAGGGAGGTGGTGTGCTTCAGAATTGGTACATACTCTATACAATGGCCTAAGATTTTTATACGAGAAACCTCAACAAAAAGATATGCCAATTTTTATATCTTTAAGCAAAATTTTTTATTGGAAATATTTGTTTGCAATAACTTCTTTTCCATTGTCATTTACTTTGTCTCATATGTTGTGATATGATGACAGGCATTGTATTTATGTGACAGACCGAAATTTCTGCTTCTTCTTCCTCTCCACCTGATACATCATTATAGTTTCATGTCAAATAACTGATGAAGTTGGTTGGTAGGACATGCTGAATTGGATGAATAAATAATGAGTGGAGTACTTTCTACGATGTTTTAACAATGTCTAAAATTAAACCGTTAAGATAAGATATTTAAAGTTTAAAAAGTTCACTATTATAAAATTAAGTAAAATTAAGTTTTTAAAAATATGATAGAAAAAAATGTCTTTACCATCGAAGAATTTAAAGTTTAATTAAAAAATATTAAATAAAAGTTAGTTAATTAAATTTAGTTTATAATAATTTATTAATTTATAAAAATTGACAGTTGTTTTTTAATAATAAAAGATTTTAAAGTAAATTGAATTAAAAAGTTGAAAATAAAAAATTAAATTATTTAAAAAAATTTCATCTAAATCAATTATATTGATTAAATTTTTTAGTTAAATTGATCGGGTCGTATCGTATTAATTTGAATATTTTAATTATTAATTTTGCTATACATACGGACACTTATAAGTTGATAAACAAAATTTCGAATTCCTAGGGCACTAGAATACCAAATTATCAACGTATTTTAATCTTTAATCACTGATCAATAAGTTACCTAATGTAGGTCAAAATAATACTAATCTCAAAATTATACGAATATTTTAAAAAATCCACTTGCTTTTAGGACTTAAAACGGTTAAACCAAGAGTTTAGATTATGTTCTTGACTGAATTTCATTCCGAAAAAGTAAAATCAACCATCATAATTGCTCACAGAGATGACAATAACGATTAATGAGCGTTTCTTTTCAACAATCCTGTCACCTACAAAAGAATAGTCTTACAGAAAAGTTACATCGTAAATGTAATCGCATTCAATGAATCCAAACATCTGAATGACATAGATTACTGTATCTGCACTTTTGACTTACCAAAAATAAGACGAAAAGGGTGAAAGGGATTTGCATAAAGTTCATGCGGTCGAGAAACAAATAAAATGCCTACAAGTTTTTCATAGTTCATGTTGAATATTGGGTTCATTGGATACTCTTACTATACTTATATTTATCCATTAAACAGCTTTTGGTGGTCTGCCTGTGGTTTCCAACTCATCGCTTTTGCTCATAAGCACACAATGTTTACTGTGTCCCAAAAATTTTCTCTTTGCTCGATAAGATTTTGTTTAAGCAAGTAGTATTAATTAAGTTAAACACAATTTGCACCCCCGAGCTTTGTTTCATAACATGTTTAGGCAAGGCTAGAAAGTCCCAGCTTTATAGAGCCCTATGCGGTGTTCTCAAAATTGGACCGATCATCGAATCGGAGGCTTTATTAATTATCGGTTTGACCGGTTAAAAAGTTAAAAAAATAAAAAAATTGATGAACCAGTGGTCGGATTGACCCGGTTTGACCGGTTCAATTTGACACCGATTTTTTAGCTTAACTCGGATCGATCAGTCAACCTTTTACTGGTCAGGCCGACCGGTCCGGTCCGAGTTTCATAACATAGGCCCTATGTGTATCTATATCTCTTCCTACTTCAAGAAGTATTTGTCTCGAGGATGTTAAGAAGAAAGTCAATTCTTTTTTTTAATTACATTAGGTATCTTAACTTAGCTGGATTAATCCTAAACTCCTAAAATCCTACCCCAAGAGCCCTAAAGTAAGGAATTAATTGCGTAAATAACCCTGTGTTATACGAAAGTTGCTAAAAAAACCCTGACATATAAAAATTAGCAAAAACAACCATGAGTTGAAATTTTATTAACTCACCGCCCCTTAAGCAAATCTGGTC
>JANZLX010000213.1:44903344-44924170 GCA_025531955.1 Erythroxylum orinocense | reverse complement strand
AATAGAGTAACATTTTATATGTCAGGGTTTAATTAGCAACTTACGTATAACACAGGGGTCGCCACAGCAATTTTGTCCTAAAGTAAGTAAATTTTAAATCTTAAAATCTCTTAGGTTCTTACGTAGAACTCAAGACTTCCTATAAAGGAAAACTTTAAGTGAGAAGTTTACACCATTTAAGTTATTCCTTGTCGAAGGTAGTCAATTTTTTGTTAGGCATAAGGTGTATTTTGGTTCTCAAGGTATATCAAATTATTTATTTATTTTTATTATATATTTTTTAAATAAATGAAAGCGCATATTTCTATTAAGTTCAGTTAATAAGTTGTAATGCTTTTTTAATTAAATACTTATTCACTATTATTCTAACAATCCCAATTCATTTAAAGTTTAATTGAAATTTTCTATATACTTTAGATGAATTAAGGAACTAAATTGATTGTAATATTGATTTCAGGAGTCCAAAAGTTTTATAAAACATTTTTTATGGGAAAGTACGAATAAAAAATCCCATTAAATTGAATTGGTCAATGAATTTAAAAAATTGTGAGAATTCTTAATCTGAATTCATTTTTAAATGAATTATAATTCAAATATATATTATTAAGTAAACTTATATTGATAAAGTATTAATTAGAATTAGTAATTGTATTTATCTATATGAAAGTTAATTAGAATAATTTTCATAACTAAAAAATCTTACTTAAATATTATAAAATTTTAATTCAAACTTAAATTTTGATTATAAAAAAGTTAAGAACTAAAATATACTTTTTTCCCTTTTTCCTTTACTTTTTAACCTTTGCACATTAGATTAGATATGAAAACTTCTTATCATTTGTTATATTTTGATTTACCTTTGTGGTATTTTCTTCTTCAATTCTTTTAGAAATGAACTCTTCTTAAATAAAGTTTATTTCTACGCAAGTTTTGTAAAATAGTTATTAGCATGGCTTTAAAAGAATTTATTTTAAAAATATATAATTTTCGGATTCACATTTAAATAATAACCACCATCGAATTATTAAAGTTCAACTTTTTGACTAATATAGATCCGATCTCATTTGAGTCGAGTAATCAGATTTTCATACTAATGCCTAAAATTTATAATCATATCAACTTACCATTTGCTTTTCATTTTTCCGTGGCATTGGATTCTGACAATGGCTACTTTACAGGGGTATCTAATTTAACATGATTGTTTCTAGATCATGATTTCGAAACATTAGACAAAGACACAGTTGGGTTGTTACCTCTGACAAATTGACCACCACTGTTAGTTAATCACGTGTCATAATGTCATGTCATGCGAGCATCTTCCTGGTGTTCATCATTACCAACACCTGTAATTGTTCTTGTCAGAGTCTATTGTATTGTGTTGTCTGTGAAAACAACTGAAACCTGAAAAAAAGTTGGTAAAAGGAATACGCATCTGAAACCAAGCTAAACCACTTTCTGGTTTCTTCCTGCTCAGCATAGATCCATTGAACAACTTTTTCTCCACTTTTCAAGGTATCTTGCGTGAGTTCGAAGTGTATTTGTTGTTCCGAATTATTGTGACTGCTGTGCTTGAATGAATTCTAATTATTTATTATAATAAATTAGATGATTAAGATCTTAAAAGCACAGCAGGACATAATAATTCGGAAGTTATAGATCTACTCTTACATACACAAGCAAGGTCAAACTCCTAACTTTGCTTAAGTGAAGACTAATCTCTTATCATTGGACTTCGATGTTCGGTGGTTTCATGAGACATTTATTAGTTTAACTCGATGTTACACAATTGAAATAAAGTTTGGATAAGATAAGTGATTTAAAGTTTAAAATGTTGGATTAATATTATACTATTATAAAATTGTTAAAAATTAAATAAAATTGAAAATTTTGAAAAATTATAAAAATTTAAAATTTAATTGAAAATAAGATTGTTAAATAGAGAATTTATTGTTCTATTTTAGTTTATCAAAACTAATTAGTTTACAAAATTTAGCTAATTAATTAATAAACTAACAACGATAATTATCAAACTAAATCAAACTGAAAAATTGTCATTTCGAAAATTTTACTATTAAACCAATCGACTCGATTCAGTTTTAAAAAGTTGGTTTAAATTACAATTTTTTGATATATAGATAACTTAATTTAGAGAATAAGGTATATAACACCCTACTACTAAATTTGGAACGTTAGAAGGATACTTTGTTCCCTAATTTTTTTATTTGGTATTTATAAAATAAGTCTATGAAATAACAGGCCTTATATTATATAATTCAAACCTTATCACTTGCACCTAATTGTAGAGGATCTATTTAGCATTTACTTTAATCTTTTGGAAATTGATTATTAAACTCAAATATATGAATAATTGCGATGACTTGATGATAATCAATCGCCGGCTTGATTAAAATTAAGTCATTAATGGATTGAACTCTTCTCGATTTATATATATGGTTAGATTTAAGTAGATAGTGGCTTGAGATTTATATTCTTTAAAACCTATACATTGTTCTAAATGATCAATCATGATGTAGTGAATATGAGAAGAATCTTCACTACATAATAAAGCATGTTTTGATCTTGAGACATCAAACAATTTAAAAACCCTCAACTCCAAATTCGTTTCTTCAAATCAATCAATATTCCAACCACTTTTTAGATATTTATTTCCTACTGTTCTTTTAGATGGTTTAAGAACACAGCCAGCCTAAGGGAAATTTGACTTTCATCTTTATTTCATCATTCTAAACAAGACCTTCACTGGTCATGAACAGCTTTTTTGGTCACCAAACTACGACTATGTAATTCATAGAAAACTTACAGATGCACACTGTATGTAACTTTGTGAATTTATACATATATGGATACTGCAAAAACATAATTTTGGTGAGTTTTTTTTTTCTCACCATTTCCATTTACATAGTCACAGTATTTGAAGCAATCACTTCCTGCACGCGAATTTCTGTTTAATTCGATCGCGAGGACCGTCAAAACCGAACACCACATGGATGATGCCTGAACCAACACGAACTGTAGATTCGTCGATCTGTTCCATGTTTGGAACGTCCCGGCGCGATTATAGTGAGACCCTGACACAAAATTGGATTTTTCCTTGGAGAACCCAAGCAGAAATCGTCTCTTCTCGGGATACGTAAATTCTCTGGTAAACTAGCAATGTCCTGCGAATCCAGAGGTTGGTTGTGGTTTATGGGCTCTACTCATACTCCACAACCCAGACCTCTTGCTTCTGATCCTTTCATGATTCTCAACCTCTTGCAAGATGACATAAACATACTGCAAAAATACGTGAAACCCTCGTGAGCACTACTGAGAAATATGTTTTAAAATTTTTGGATAATACAGATATGAGTTTTTTAGAGAATTGAAGCTATGGACATGGAAGAAACTTACTCCCATGGAACATCTCCAACAAGCATCCAGTCACCATCTTTGTCCTCATAAGTAGGAACATATTCTGATCCTTTGTAACCTTCACTCTCTGAGTACTCACCTGGCAAGGTTCCAAAACATGATCTTTAGGACCACCGTAGCATCAAGTACCACAGAGGCAAGCAACAGACAAATAATAAGACATCCTTGTCGATATCAACTAATTATTACCTATCGTGAGCTTGAACATGTTCTCCAGGGCTTTTAGGAGCTCTGGATATCCCTTATAAACCTTAAGGTCTATCTTTCTTAGGTATGGAGCACCATCCATACTTACTTTCACGTAAATCCCAGACGCATCAGGTTCAACCTTCTTCGGTTGCAGGTTATTTTTCCTGTACGATCGAACTGGAGGCCAACCCACAAGCTGTGCCCTGATTATAACAAGCACATCGAAGGGTTTGAGTATTTTAGATAATCCCAAAATTGTTGACAACAAAAATAAAGAAAAAAAACTGCGTAACACTTACTTGGGAGCAGGCAGGGTTTCATGGTTGACGTGTTGAGCATCAGATTTACCCTTAGGTCTATTTTCATCAGCTGGCAACGGCCGCTTATTGTTTCTAACGGTAGAAAACGCCTGCTCTTCATTTCCGTCCGTACCTGGCAACCCTAGTCTAAGCTCCGTTGCCTTGAGGTTTAGATCGTTCTCGTATGCAGCAGCACGTTCCATATCGCAATAACAATGTTCTGAACCAAACCCAGAAACAGAAGATCCTCGGGGAAGAGATTGGTCCTGAGCTTAGAGAAAGTTTTGAAGAGATATAGAGATGTACGAATGCAAAAGAAAGAAGTGAGTGTTCTGTAGAGACCCTTTCTATTTCTATATATCAAAGGGGGAATGGGGATTCTTAAAAGAGTATGAATGCATGAATTAAGGACAAAGGCAAGCTCAGGTGTCGGTAGCTATAGCAGCACAATAGAGGCAACCTGTTGATGCACTTAGGGGACAAGAGTGGGACAAGGCACAGCCGCCCATATGGAAGACTTTTATGGAGGGACGGTCATGATGGGTTTGAGGAGTGAAATCAGGGGCGTTAGTTGCCTGGTATGGGAAGCATACCCATGTGGGCAGTGGGGTCTGCATGACTGTTGGGTATGGGCATGGCATGGCCATGTGGGACAAGAATTTTGGCAGTGACTGTGACTGTGAGTGGTTTTTAATTATATAATTTGGTGGGCTTAGAGAGATGCGGAGTTTACACTTTACATTACATGCGGAGAGTGAATGGAGATGGCATGTGGATATGTTCAGCTCCTCAGTTATTCCCTTTTTATTAAAAATAAACAAAGATAATAAAAAATTACATACACTTCTCGAGACCAATCTATTCATTTAACATGGTCTGTTTCTTTCTTTGTTTGTTTTTTTCTTAAAATTGGTAAATTTTGTAATTATTAAGGATTAGGGTTTTATTAAATAAATTGTTGGGTGTTAATAATAATCAACAAAATACTTATTTGTTAATAATTCAAATTCAACGCTTATAATTCAATGTATCTAGCTCGTAAGTGATAATTATTTATTAAGTGTGGCGAAACTTTAATATTTGGATAAAATACTTTAACAAGAGGGGTATCCTTAAAAAAATGAACTACTGTACATTGGTATTATCTACAACCCCTATGGAATTGTATGAGGTTCTTCCTCAAAGTTTTAACGAGAACGAGATTGTTGAGTTGTAAATCTTATACCTATTATTGATAACTTAAGAAGAGCCGATATATTTTATCGAATATTATGGTATTTTATTGTGTCTAATAAATCTCAACAATTTATTTATGTAAGTTTCGCATGAGTTCTATGTGGGTCTTATAAAATAAATAATTGAAATTTTATAAAAATAGAATAAAGCAGAGTAGTATTAGATAGAGAATCTTATCTCGTTCAAGAGTAGGTAATTGAATTGAAAAGTACCGTGGGTTCTGTTTGGATGTCTATTTAAAGAACTATTTGAAAAGGTATCCAAGTATTTAGAGGAACTAAGTTATAAAAAATTAGTTTTCTATTTTTTCCTTACTTTCTTTATATTATTTTCTTTTACTATTTTGAGTGCTCTAGTCAAATTTCATGAAATCGATCATAATTGAAAATTATATCTGTTTATTGTTTGTTAAAGTGCTCAGAAGAGGTCTTAATTTATAAAAGCTTAATTTAACAACACTTTCAGGTGTCATTTTAAATGGAATTGTAAATATAATTAAAAAATTTATCATCCTGTTCATAGAAAGCATATTATATATATGTGTGCGTGTGTTATTAAGATATCTGAAAATTTTTATGTTACTATAAAATTATAAAATATGACTAAATTGTTAATTCATGTAATTATTCAATGGAAATGCATTATAAAATATAACTTATTTATCATTCTCTGTTAATTATTTAAAAAATAAATTTATGAAATAATTAAAAATTAATGTTCTTAAATAATTTTTTTTTAACAGAAGGACTGTAGCTATTATCAATTGGATGCGCATTGGGTAAATTTTCGGATTGACACAATAGCCCACAAATTAAGCTAATTGGATACCTCACATTAGGTACGACAAGCTCGATTGAGAGAGCGTAGATAGAAGGATTCGAATATATGACCTTTTGATTCCAGTCCCTACACTCCACTAACAACCACTCCTTATGGGCTCTTAAATGATTACTTACAAGTTTATAAGAATACTTATGTTCTTACCCACTTTAATATGATTCATATCGTTATTATATATTTCTCTTCAACAAATTTTCTTTAATAACGGTTGAATCTCAGTCAAAACTCAAAACTCTCAACATTTAAAATAATTTATTTAATAATTGCGAATTCTAATGTATGTCAGCCACGGAACAATATTACTGCTTCAAAAGGAGATCCTGATGCAGCAGAGCTTTGGGAACTCCAAGATTTGTAGGTTGAGTAATTCCAAAGTCTCATTTTTGTTCAGTCAAATCAAAACTGCTCTGTGGTATTTACGTAAGAAGCCATTATAGAGTAAACTTTGGCTGTCCCAACTATTTCTCTTTCAATCCTATTTTCAGCTCTTTTTTTGGAAAAATAAAATAAAATAATTAGTACAAAATATCTGAACCGTAAACTTTAAGGATTATTTTCTAACTGTTCTTTAGATAAAAACATCATGGTAAGAGCATCCAATGTCCTAGCGGAGAGAGAGAATATATCGAGTGACAGCGAGAGCGTGGTGAAACAATGGGCATGAGGATTGGCGTGTCCACTGGTATAGCGACACGTACAGAGTTACATGTCGCTACCATCCACGCGCCCACCAACTCCCAGCCCTTGGATTACGAACATAAGGGCCCATTTCGCTCGTGCGCCTTCCCAACTTTTTCTTCAATTATTGCTCTCGAGTCCTTTCACCTAATCTCTGTTTCTTGTCCAATCACATTAATATTTTATCTATATATTCTTTCACTTCCTATTATTAATTTAATTTTTATTTTAAACAACAAATAAAATATTTTATTATTTTTATCATTTTATAGCACATACCAAAATGCAATACTATGTTGAAGATCTTTATTTTAGAGGAAAAAATAAAAATTACATAATAAGATGAAAGGAATAGATTCCTTATATATATTTTAGTAGGATAAAGTGACACCTAATAAGTGTAGTATCTAAATAAGTGATTTCTAATTTAAAATATTTCGCATAATTTGCTAATCAATCAGTACATTTGTTACTCTCGCAATAAATATGTTGATGTAAAATTGTTTAGTTTCGAGTAAGCAGTTTACGAATTTCTTGAACTATAAAATTGAAAATTATCAATTATCTTGCCGAGGTATAAAGAAGGTTGATCGCTGCTATCAAATCCATGTCATCTTTAATAACGAAAGTATCATCTTTATCATTGCTCCTAACTTCAATATCAGATTGGATAATTCTCCTTAATTCTCCTTGTCCGATTTTTATAGACTTTCTCTCTTGTCCTTGCAAATCAATTCAGTTACTCTCTCCTTTGCTTAAAACTTCAATTCCTCTTCTTTTTCATATCATGGAGTATCTTTTGTATGCAAAAAAAAAAACAAAAATAAAAAATAAAAAATCAATACACAAGTCTTGTTTCTCAACTAAGTTACGATCTTCTCTAAGTTTAATTTGAAAGCAAAATTTTGGTAATTAGGTGTTAACCTCCTGAAAAAATACAAAACAACCTTCTACATACTAGAGTCTTTGTATCAAAATAATGAAAATGTGGAGGGATTTTAAGAGCTGTGAGAACAATGTGGAGATAGTAAAACAAACTCTTTCCAACAATGAGAATAATGTCATCCATTGTCTTAAGAGAAGTCTTTATAATAGGTGGAAAAGAAGAAGAGGGACCAATGCCCAATACCAATGGACATTAATATTATTTGGACTTAAAGTTGTCCTTTCATTATTTCAACTTCAACGAACCATGACTGAAATCTATGAGCTCTTTGTCTCTAATACTTTAGTCTACATTGACGATTCTATGTTTCAAGATCTTGAACTTTAAACCATAAAATCTAAACCCTAAATTCCAAAATCCTAAATCCTAAAAAACATGTATATAGTTAATAAAATGTGAAATATATATAAGTATTTCATAAATTAAATAATCTAAAAAATCACTTAATTCAAAATTAAATGATATGTTTGAATCAACTAATATTAATAAATTTAATACTTCTTATTATTCAAATTGATTAATATTATGAATTTTAAATGAAACATAATTTGTGGTAGATAATTCTTCACCTCTTGGTTGGTCCACCTTAAGGAGCATAAAATTTATTAAATTGAATTAAAATACTATTAATTGTTAGATATCTAATAAGCAAGCATACTAAAAAAACTGAGGCTCTTTGCTCTTGCTTGGAAGTTGGAACTGGTAATATAAGGAAATAACTGCTTCTTCTTCGAAATTTGAGAAGACGCTTAGCAGAACTTTGCTTAAAAGCAAACTTGACCTTCATGTTTGTCACGGGCCTCTCCGATTTATAATTTTAATACATTTATACTTTATAGGAACTACACGATTTTGATCCATTTTAGCATCAGCGTTTATATGATACGATGAAGCCAATGGTGTGCAGATGCTTCTATGAGCATTTTTATTTTCTGAAGTAAACATTTTTCTATTTAATTAGTTTCCAATCATCATAAAATCTGGTATTGTACCCAAATTCTTATTTTCAGGCATCCGGGCACTGCTTCAAAACCAAACTATACAGTCCAACAGAGGTCTTTTTAATAACTTAGCCCAACTTAAATTTTATCTCCAAACTCTTAGTTGTGCGCCCTCAACCGAAACCATTACAGGCCATCAGTCTATACATTTATAGCAACATTGTATCATATGAATTATATTGATTTAGCTTCAAGTTACTCAGATAGGCTTTGATGTCCTCGCAGGAATGCTTACACCCCCTTGTTCTTCTTCAAAACATTATCACCTTCTGAGAAACTTGCCAAAGTTAGCAGAATTCTGTGGCTAGCGACCCACTAATTCATATTGAATGTACATTAACGTCTAATATTAAATATTGAAAGTTGGCTGTTAGTTTGCAATGCTTGTGGTGATCAAAGCTTGAGTTTGGCAGTCGCTGGAGTCTATCAAGAACAGCGATGACAAGACAGCGATGTTTGTACAGATTTTGGTCTATTCCTTAATGTCATATGATCCACTCAAATATACTCCAGGTTATATATATATAAATATATATACACAATAATATATACTATGACCATGATACGACCCGTCAATGGAGGCCAAAACATTATCGTCTTAGTTGGCATTTGCAGGTCCGTGAGCTTTGACCGAGTATTTTGACGTGGACCGCTCGACCTTGGTGGTGCACACGGCTCCTCAGTTAACTATGTCTGGTTCCATCTCAGTAGACGTGTGGCACTGATGAACCGCAAGATCTACTTTTCTCGAATTAAAACTGTTAAAGCATGTCCCTTGTGTTTCTAGTCTATCCTAAAGAGAGACTTTGGAATGATCAGATTTTGAACATTCAACTTTTCAATATTGAACATAACAACAGTACTGTGATTGCTGTTGCAATGCTCAAAACCCCAATCTCATACAGAAATAATAATGCGTGCAAGAGTGCAAGAATCCTAAGCTTGGTAAGGTATCTGCATAGTTCCTCCAGCTTTTGATAATACAATTATATATTCAGACATGGAGATCCTTATGCAGGAGTGCACAACCTGGAATGTTTGAAACGGTTTCTTTTAGGACAAGGTGCCTTGCTTAGTTAATGTCGTACCAGTACAGTGCTTTAACTTTCGATCTCATACGAATACTATCATCCTTAAAAATTGAGACGGATTCAGAAACATACTGTGCCGACGTTAGTTGAACATTAAGTTCGCATATATTATAGACTCCCTCCATTTAATGCCTAAGAAGGAAACACGAACAAGATGACAAGGTACGTATACGACTTAGCTAGGTTAGATGTATATACGTTGTGGTCCTAGACAATGCCAAGTGCCAACTCACAGAAAAAAACAATCCAACTCATTAATTAGATGTCCCTTTCCTCAAAAGGGAGGTGTGAGCATGTAGACGGATAAGGTAATAAAGAGGAATTTTCGTATTGCATTAAATCTGTGCGCGTTTTGTTTATTTCAAGCCCTGTCTATTCTTCGATTAAAGGATAATTATTTCTCTTTTTATATTTTCTTTTTTGTGTGGCATTTTCTGTAGCTTATGATTGGATGAATCTGTTCTTAATTGACTTCTATTTGACCTGATCAAAGTCTAAAAATTTGCCTTAAAACGTAAGGGAATGGAGCACAGTACATAGCTTAAACGATTAATACTCTCAATTGTACTCTAGCTTTAACTGGCTTGTACTTCTTTTGTTAAATTTTCAGATCTTTCTAGTTCAAGTCATCTCCTTGTAATAATAATAAAACGTAATCATACAGCTGAATATACATTTTACTTCCATAATTAGACGTCAAATTAATATTGGGTTTTCTTCTAATGGGTCGTCTCTTGTCCAAAATAGATATATGTATGTAGCTTCTATCTAGCAATATAGGAAGGAACTCAAGGATATACACAAGAAAGGAACTACAGGGTTTTCCTTCTTCTGGGTCGAGTGTCTCGTTCTTTGTCTGTAATGCGCAATTTCATGTCGCTTCTTCGGTATCAAAAAGGAACAAAAGGGTCAAAGATAAAGGGAACCTAACTTCATTAATAATCAGATTATCGGAGAATATTCAACACAGTTTTCATAAAATATACTGGTTCTGAAATTAATACAATGGTTTTTTACTCACAAAATCCTAGAATTAATCTTAAAGATTTTATTAAATCATCGTATTTCTATTATGAACATAAGGTTTCGGTAGATTTATAGTATTTTATTGTTATAAATATGGATTATTAAATAATGACATATATATTTAAATATTATTCTTTAATTCCAGAAAATTGTATTTTCAAATCTTATAAAAACAAATTTACCTATAATGTTCAACAAATATTAACTAGTTTTAAGTCCCTAAATGTTATTCGATAAGCAATTCGTTTAACCTAAGACTCTATTTTTTGATCTTAATAGTATGATTTGTTAAAAGTTACTCCATGAAAATTTTGAGGGGCTAATTTGAAATTAAAAAAGATCAAATTCTAGAGATATTTTAAAGAAGAAATTAATTTAATTATTATTATTTAATGGTTATTAGTGAGTACTTTTAAAATAAAAATTTATTTTAGAAAAATAATTTTTTGTTATTTATAATAATAATAATAATAATTTGGAAGACCAATCAAATTTTTTTCTTTAATTTGCTTCCAACGAAAATTCTCAGGCCAGCCCCCTTTTGAAGGAGACAAGATTCTCTGTCTAATATTACTCTGTTTTATTCTGTCTCATAAAATATCAGTCATTTATTTTGTGGAACTCACGCGAGACTTATGCAAGACCCACATAAATAAATAGCTGAGATTTATTGGATACAATAATACATCATAATATTAGACACGGGCTCCTTTTGAAGACGGATACGACACTTTTACTAAAATTTAGGTTCCGTATTTCAATGCCATGCAGGAGGAAGAAACCTCCATTGACAAATCCAGAACTACGACCTTCATAATCTCTTACCTTGTAGAAATTTGATCAACTAATAACAAGTTAAGGAGTTTACGAAACTTAACAATAGCAGGTCTGGATTTTGCTGTTTTTTCTACTTAAGTTGCGTGTAATGACTGAATTGATGTCACTTTTACTTACTAAGTACTAACCTGACAGGTATCTCTATCTGAGTGATGTAGGTGGTGGACCTGTGTGGTCGGGTGCGGGAATTGAAGGATCTGCAGCTCAGGATAAAAAAAAAAAAAAGAGAAGAAGAAGATGTTAACTAGAGCGCGTTTCGAACAAGAAGTGACCATAGATAAGAAGAAGTTGCACGTGTGGTTGTAATATATGCATGTCTGGATTGTTCTGGTCCGGCTGTAAGAAGGAGAAAGAAGTTACGTACCAGCAACCTGCCTTGCCTTGCCTGGTTGTCATCTATTGGAAAACTGACATCAAAAAAGAAATAATTGTGTTGGGTTCGGGATGGTTGATCCACCAGAATTTCCTGAAGTTGGTCGTTGAGCCACGTTTTTGCTTAGAACACCATTCAGGTAATATTTGTTACTTACCGGCATTGGTTACAGAAGGTAGGCCCCTAACGAAGCATTATAACCTTTCAATCATCATTTGTTCATTTATTTGAGTTCAAAATATGAGCAAATGTAACTTAATTACAGATTAAATCAGGTAATCCTTAGGTAGAATACAACATATAGGTTTAACTTAATTACAGATTAAATCAGGTAATCCTTAGGTAGATTACAACATATAGGTTGAGTGTATGATTATCCAAAATATCAGCAGCACCACTTTCAGGTCAGTATATGATTATCCAAAATATCAGAAGTACCGTTTTTAAGTTTTTATTTTCCTTTACGAATTTAATGACCAAAGGTGATGGATAAAAACTTTTGGATTGTAAGTAATGCAATCTGCCGGTTAAGAGTATTAATGGGTCGGTTGTTCAGTGCTGGCCTTGGACCATTAAGATTATGACAGTTTTTATTTTTATAAAAAAAACTCTCATTTATTATTTATATATTAAATAAATTATTAAAATAATTTATAAATTATGTGTTTTAAATAATTTATTTGGTAAATGAAAATTTTTAAATTAAGTGAAAGATGAGATATAAATAGTACTTGCAGATTTTTATATATTACTACTATTGATCAGCTATATTTTTTAAAATTAATACACGTTTTAATCGTAATGAGTAGCTATAATTTTTTCTGTAGCCTCTTAAATTGAGAGATTGTTAATTTCTGCGTTTAAACTACTCCTTGACCCCACGACGCAAAATTGAAGATAGAAGTCACTGTAATGTTTATTAATGGAGGGCCTTCTAGCCTTTATGATGGTCGTCTGCTGAAAATAATGATCCAATCGCAGTGTAAGAATATCTTGAGGTACATGCGAATTTTTGCTGGTGGTTACACACCGATTTGTGTCACTATCTGCCTTCTGTACAGACGCTAACACCTTGCCAAGCAAATCAATACCAGATTCAGGCAGCAAACGAGTTTGCAGCAAATTTCAAAGCTGCAAAGGAAATATGAATTTCTTCTTTCCCGTTCTTACTTTAGGGAAAATCAAGTTTCATAGAAAAAGAAAAGCTTCTAATAAATTATTAAAATTTAAAATTACTTCTAAATTTTAATGAGAAAATCTAAACTTTCACTACCTTTTATTCTCTATATGCTTTTCTCATTATTAGATAATGAGTTTAACTTACCTTGTACATACTTCTCTAGAACCAAGTTCTTCTGGGTCTTGGATATGTCAAAATTGGATATAAAAGATATACAAGTAACAAAACTAAAGGAAATGAGAATCCCAAAGAAAAAGAACAAGAATAAGAAGCTCCTCATCCACCTAGCTTATCTCCTTTGGTAAAGCTTGGAGATCCTCATGTCACCAAATAGTTGATTTGATATCCTCTTCGATTTCTGTAAAAAACTTGTTAACTAGTGTGCCGTATAATTTCAAGATCAATCGAGGATCACAAAAATCTTCACGATTGACTTGAAGCTAACCCAATAAATTTAATGTTTTCTTGACCTTTCAAGGCAGGTTGATGCGAGGATTAGAGGATTAGTTTAGCTTTTGATTGACCACAAACGCGTTTTGTTTGGTGGCAGAGATAATATTATAAGCACAGGGGCAGGCTGTTCAGGCCATAGTTTTTACTAGACATTCTAAGCAAAGAGTGCCCTGGTCAGCCCCCACCATTATACGCAGTGTCTCAGATTCTGTGAACATATGGAATAATATTATTGCGATGAGAGATTCTCGCTTATTGCAATTGTAGGACCAGTTTAATAAACTAGTTTAAGGGTCATTATCTGTCATCAAGCACTGTACTTAATGCACGAACTAGTTAATTTGACAAATCTGCCTTGTAAAGGTATCAGAATGGGGTCGCCCCCAGATAATAATCCTCCGATCTGCCGGAGAGAATTGAAGAATAGAGAAGTGCCGTAACGAATCTTTCATGCAGAACTTGTTGAGTATTTATTACATGGGCATGTGAGCATGTAATTCAGTGAAAGATAATATTCAGTTTAGACAGTCACCAAGAATCTTGGCTTAATTAATAATGGTAATTAATTAAGAATACTCTAATTTTTTTGTTGGTTGTTCCATGAATTTGATTCTTCCAAATAAGGAATTTGTCGTGGAATCAGTTAACAATCATATGCTTCTATGTCAATCTAAGGACTATAAAATATAATTAGGAAGCTTAATTAAGTTGAAATGTTAAGTAAACCTAAAAGGGTGGGTTATTGAGAAGATAAAGTATGTTTCATTTTGAAAAAAAAAACTATACAAGTTGAGATAAATTATATATTAAAAAAATGTATTTATGAATCCATTATAAGCAGTCCCTTTTTAACTTTTTCTCCTTTAGACTTGGTACGAACCTCGTCGTTTTAATGAAGAAGTAGGTGGATTAATCAAACTGATGTGGATACTACCATATAAGATAAAAATTTATATCTATCCACAACTCTTAAAGTTGATCCAAAATTAGGGTGAATGGTCATCTTTTTTTATAGGATTTGGCTGGTATAGAAATCAAAATTCTCAACTTTACGGGGAAATCAAAAGAATCTTGTACTCCTGTGATTAAATCTGGATTTGGGTGGCCAAAAGATGGCCACAGGACCACATGATCTCCTGGGATATATAGACAAGATATTTTCGATTCACATCCTTAGTCACGTACATGATTGCGTTGTAATATATATAGATTTTCCTAAGGTTATCCTAATTAAGTGAAAGCTACTTTCTTTTTACTAGATAAGGAGTTCTTTTTCAGAAATATTGCTTTCTTGTGTTCTGATACATATTTCAACTGCACTTTAAGTCGAATTGAAAAGATGTAAGTGGTATTGTTAGTGATGCTTGGGAATACGTGGCTGAGATAGGCTGGTTATAAGGTTAAGATGATAATTATGAGCATTATAGGTATGTATAAGAGAAGAACTGAACTAACAAGAATGGGGTTGGAAGATGGTGATGGCGCTAGGGCACAGCTAGGGTTAGGGATGTTTCCTTCTCGTAGGGACGTGACCTGTCGGTAAGTGATCACCATGGCCTTACAGTGGCTTTAGAATCAGTGATGTTGGCATCTATTATATGATTGGCCTCCATGTATGAAACTTGCAGGTGAAATGGCTATGGATTTGCCCCTTCTTTACAAATTTCTCTCATCTTCATGTCAATTTGTTTGTCCTCAAGTCTTAAAAATGTCAAAGTTGTCGACTTTGATTTATCACAATATAATAATTGCAGAAAGACTCCCCTCATTTATAGATAAATAAAAAGAAATAATATTTTATCTAATTAATTTTAAATATTGACAAACCGCTGGAAATATTTATCTTTAATTAAATAAAACAACAACAATATTGATTCGATAAAATTCTCTTAAATGTAAGGTTTAGACAGATCTAATATATACAATCTTACTTTTAATTAATAGAGAGATTATATATAAATAATGATTAAAAAAAGATAATTAATAGAAAAACAGCAAATAAAATACGAAATAAAGAAAATCATTAATTCTTTTGAAGGTGGCGTTAGTAAAAAAAGGTTAAGAAAATGATGATTCATGTGAGCAGATGAATTATTGGTTCATGTGAGTCTATACATGATTTGAAGCTTCCTCGAAGAATCTGACCATTAATTAAGGCTTTTATGCTCAAGCGTTTATATTTTCTCACAATGTTTGTACAGGATAATCATCGTGCTTGTTATAATAACCCCAACATGTACCCCATAAATTGTTCTAATAGATAGTAGAAGTTGAAAAAAATAAAAGACTTAAAAAAGTATATTGCAATGATTTGAAAAACATTAAAATAATTGGAGCATTACAAATTATTTAAATTAATTATACTTCAATGATTATTATTAAATTTAAAATATATTACTCACTATTTAATACAAATTATATAAAAAATGAAGATTAAATAAAATGAGAAATCTAATAGAATTTAATTATGATATGCCAATTTACTTTTTTATTATACCCACATAAATAAAATTTTGCATGCGATGGTTGACCTGCACCGAGCTTTTTCCACTTTCAATATCAACGTCCCAAACTCTATCCACGTGTCTGATCAAGTACTTGATAAGACATACTCATGCAGCAATACACACAAGCCTCCCGTTTCCCAAACACAAGTTATATTATTGGAGGGTCTCTCCTCTAACTAGATTGCAAAACCAAGAAGAGGACACACAACAACAGAAGGAGAAGGAGAAGGAGAAGGAGGAGAGCAAAAAGGGGATGAGAATAGGAACAAGAAGAGCTATCAACATCAACAGTGAGAGTCAATAATACAAAAAAAAATCGGAATAGAACACTCAGGTCTCTGAGACCGTTCTTCGATATCGATAGGGGTCAGGAGAGACATGGCAAGAGTTATAGGCAACGAGCGTGATCTGATCTTTAAGGAGACAGAGCTGTGTCTAGGACTGCCTGGTGGTGGTCTGAAAAATGAAGCAAAGGCGACTGGGAAAAGAGGGTTCCCTGAGACTGTTGATTTGAAGCTTAATCTTCAGGCTAAAGAAGGTGTTGTGGATCTGAACGAGAGTGTGAAGAACATTGCGTCCAAGGATAAGAATAATCTCTCTTCAGCTACAATCAAGGACCCCGCTAAGCCCCCAGCCAAGTAAGTCTGATTGTTTCTTGGTATTATTTTCTCTTTACAAGACAGAACACTTCTTTAAGGTTCTTTTTCTAGGCTTAGTTTGGGTTTATCTTTGAGAATGGTAAGTGTTCATTAACCATGAATAAGTACCTGCAGGGCACAAGTCGTAGGTTGGCCACCTGTTCGATCCTACAGGAAGAACATGATGGCACAAAAGAACACCAGTGAATTGGAAGGTGAGCAGAAGGCAAGTGGGAATAGAAGTGGTGGTGCAGCATTTGTGAAGGTTTGCATGGATGGTGCACCATACCTTCGTAAGGTGGACTTGAAGATGTACAAGAGCTACCAAGAGCTATCTGATGCCTTGGCTAAAATGTTCAGTTCCTTCACCATGGGTATGTATGTATGTATGAATGTATGCATGTTCTTGTTCTTATCTTTGTATGAACTCAGCAAGAAACAAAAAAAGCTCTAACTTGGTCAGATCCAATACCTATCTATCAGGTTTTATGTTAATATGTGATCATGAACTACTTGTGAAGGTAACTATGGTGCACAAGGAATGATAGATTTCATGAACGAGAGCAAGTTGATGGATCTGCTCAATAGTTCTGAGTATGTGCCAACCTATGAAGATAAGGACGGTGACTGGATGCTTGTGGGCGATGTTCCATGGGAGTAAGTTCTTTCTCCATCGTGCAAATTATCTCCTAAATGATTAATCTTGTTAGACTTAGGTTACAACCAAGTATGTATTACATCAAAATTTTTAAAGTTTTATAATCATATTAGTTACTAATGCATACAAATTAATCGATTCTCTGTAGGATGTTTGTCGATTCGTGCAAGCGCTTACGCATTATGAAAGGATCAGAGGCTATTGGACTCGGTATGAGATCAATAATTTATCTAGTGATTAATTAATTATCCAAACATTTATAGGAATAATAGTGACTAAACTCTCTCTTTTTGAACTTTCAGCACCAAGAGCTATGGAGAAATGTAAAAGCCGAAGCTGAAACTTATATACATAGCACATTTGCTGGTTGCTGCTGCATCTTTTTACTAGTCTTGTACTCTTGAAGACGGGGCCAGATATGGCCACTTAAATTTGTTTGGAAGATGAATCGTGTTGCTTGGATTGTGTCTGTATTTTATTTTATTTTTTTAATTTTATCGTAAATAGATATGAAAAGATCTAGACAATTTGTAATGGGGCAGGAAGCAAATAAACTTAACCTCTACTGTCTGGCGTGATTATTACTAATTAATGTTGTTCTTTTTGTTTAACAATTAATCACCTTATATGTATGTTTTTGTTATTACATGTTTGTTGTGACTCGTTGTCCTGGTTGTCACAGTTGTTGAGTGTTCTTTTTCCTCTTGATATTTAATGCTAACTTCTTAATTTAATTCAATTTAAAGATTCCTCATCTGATTTATGTTCCCTTAAAAATAATAGTTATTAGTGTCTGTTTGAGGTATTAATTATTGATGAAGAAAGTGAGAGGGAGAGGGAACAAGAGCATGTGCTTGTTGATGGGAGCTTTTCAATTATAACCATTTGTTTTATGGCCTCTGTGTTCATAAATTTGGGGTTGGGGGTGAGCAAATCATGGGTTTGAATGACAATAATTGTGTGAGCTGGTGACTAGGAGCACTTGCATGTTCTATCTCTTTTGCCCTAATAGACCATTATTGAATTTTATGGGATCAAATCATATACAATAAGTCCCGCCCCTTCCTTTACATCTTCTTTCTAAACTACATGCACACACATCCTAAGCAATTATGATTTCTTGGATCTTGCACCACTTTGGTACCCTCGTATTCTTTCTTTTAAGGAAATAATTTGACAAGCGATTGGTCAAGTATAGAGTTAGATGACCAAAACAAGAAATGGTTGATGGTGGTCGTTTTCCAAAGAGCCTCTGATTTTTAGAGGCTGGAGATTCATTGTTATAAATCAAATCCAGAATTATATATACAAGATCATTGGTTTAAAAAAACCTTAATGTACTACATTTATTTTACATAATAAATTGAACCAAGAGAAGTGTAACCTATCGAAATTGTCAATTGTCATAGCAGTGGACCACAGATTCACAATCCACGGTATTTAAAGCACAGGATTAAAGAAAAGCGTCTCCATGTGCTGAGAACTCGGTTTCGTACGATCTCGGGTCAAAAGATAATGAAATTTCATTGTCATTGTTTATTATTTATTAGAATTAACATCCACTAATTCAAGGTTAGTGATCCGTTTCACTTAGTACATTGCATTAGACAAAAAGCTCTTCACTAATTAAAAAAAATTAATTACTCTTATCAAATCTAGATTACATAAAATATTAACAAATTATTAAAGTTTTACCTGGTATCTTAATTTTTTTTAAAAGATATGTCTTCTTTTTTTTTTTGGGTGCATAAGATATGTCTTCTTACATATATTATTTATCTTTTTAATTAAAACTAATACAAAAAGCAACGAGTTTTAATCATATCCCTGCTCAATTGAAATTTGGAATCGGTAGAATGGCTAATTATGTTATAGTAAAATTTACTTTTTATTTAAAAAATATAAAAATAATGTTATGTTAGTGCTAATATAGTATTTAATTGACAGAAGGTTAATTTTATTAATTTTTTTGTTTATTTAAAATTTCTGTTCTGAACGTTTTGAAAACGAAACAATTTAATTGGAATGTTTTAAAAAGTTAATTTTATATCCTATTATAAATGTTGAATTTTAAAATACTTGTTTTTTTTGACAAATTTCCAGTTATATATCTTTTTTTTGTGATACAGGGGAAAAACAAAATCAGACTCTAGAATACAGCAAGGCGTCCGCATTGCTGCAAAACAGCTCCCCAATGTTTAAAAAATTAATTTTTAATTGGATTTAAAATTTTAAAAAATAGATTTTAGATTGGAAAAAAGCTGGAGTTAATTATGCTTGGACTTAATTTTAAAAAATTAATTTTTAATTGGATTTAAATTTTTAAAAAATAGATTTTAGATTGGTTGGATTTAATTCCAATTCAAAATTATAAAAATTCAAAACTAAAAGATCAATATTTAAACTTTTTTCGAGTCTAATTTGGATTCCACTTGAATCATTGATTTCGCTTTCACCAAAACAGAAAGTGTTTATTGACAAGAGATGTGACTACTAAGTTTGATAATTAAGTTCTGATCCTATTTTTAGAACAAACTCTGTCTTTTATTTTTTGAAATTTTGTGGCTTTTTGAGTTGCGTTGAGTTCGAGTTTGAACTATAATATTTAATCCGGCCTTAATTTAAAATTTTAAGGAAATAATGTCATTTTTAAAATTACAAATAAATAGCTCTTACCACATGTTGTCTACTTAAGCATAACAAGAAGTTGAATTGGGTAAGACACGTTAAACTAACCCATCAATAAGAGGCATAAAACCATATTATTTTGATTTTAATTTTTTTAAATGTTAATATTAAAATAACTTTTCAATTGTTTATGATAACATTATTTTACGATGAGAATACAAGTTAATTTTAAATTTCAAATGTAATATAAAATTTAATTAATTCAAAAACTTAATATGTTAATTTCGGGTCAACCGAATTCGGCTAGAAATAGGCGACATGCGCTAGCCAATGCATCGTGATTATATAAAACTTAGACGATGCCCTTTTTAAAATAATGTACAGAATTATTTTCTGAGCTCATGGGATTATTTAGGCAGAAATTTAATCCATAACAAAAGTTGAATAGTGATGAATTAAAGTAGGGTTACTTATTTATTAAATTTAAAAATTCATCACAAAAATGCGCTATTAATCCAGATTTTTTAAATTTATTTTAAAAATGACATTATTCTTTAATTCGTCACTATTCTAAATTTTAGATTTAGTAAAAATTAAAGCCTTTTTTAGATTAATCATCAAAAAATTATAAATTTTATTTAAATTTCTAATACTAATTTAAATTTTAAAAATTGTCTTAAAATATTTTAACTTTTAATTCTTACTAAAAATAATTTGACGTTAACTTTTTAATTAATATGAATGAAGTGAATAGCCTCATCAAATTACAATTTTTATTATACGTGAAGAGCTACATCAAATTTATAAATTTTTT
>JANZLX010000213.1:44857221-44871682 GCA_025531955.1 Erythroxylum orinocense | reverse complement strand
AACTCTTCTATTTATAGTACAAAATTTCTAATCAAATACTATCATGATAATAGAGGTGGTATACTAACTATTAAGTGATGCATTTGGTGCACTAACAATTAAGTGGTGCATTTGGTGCACTAATAATTAAGTAGTGCATTAACAATTAATGGCACACCATATTATTTTTATCTTTTATAACAAAGATATTATTGTGAGTGTTGCTTATTTTTTGGGTCAAGGATTACGTATCTGTTATTAGCGGTAAAGTGTTAACTGTGTAGCTATCTTTTGTGATTTGTGGTATACGAAAACACCAATATTTTCGTATACCACAAATCACAAAAGATAGCTACACAGTTAACACTTTACTTGTTTTCGTAATTTTAGTAGCTAATGTTATTGATCATTTGGGTGATATTTATTGGGTTGGTTGGAAATTGACTGTATATGTTTTTGGTGGCAGTAGATAGTAGTGATGGTGTGAGTAAAATTTCAGAAGACATTGCAGATTTTGCTAACTCCGTTATTTGCAACATTTTGGTGAAGAAATATTTATTTTATTGGTGGTTTTTTCGTAACGGAGAGTTGTGTTTTTGTCTATTCTAAGGGAATTTTTGGCTATCAACAATAGTAATTTTTGTGTAAAAACTTCTAAAAGTTTGGGTGTTTTTGCATCTTTATAATTTGTAATGTTTTTGGTAGAAAGATGTTTGTTTCGTTTGTGACTTTTCATCTGTTGTGTGTGAGATAGTTCAATGACAATATTTAAGCTTCATAGTAGATTCTTTTGATGAACAACTTCTTATTTTTTCGTTGGAAAAACTACATTGTTAGAAAAATTGTTTTCTTTCTCAAGTGTCTTTGTTTATGTTCGATGTTATTTCAATCATTTGAGTTATTTTATTTTCAAGACTGTTGTACTATCGGTTTGATGTACTTTTACAGGTAATGAAGACGTGGAATAGTATTGAGGGTTGGGTGAGTCAGCTCTATAATGCCTTGAGTAAAACTATTATTATATCACAGGTAAAAGTAATTAAACTGGGTGATAGCTCCACAGACGTAGGCTAGGCATGTAAAATTGCGTTACCAAATCTTTGATGCTGATTAATTTATTTTGCGATTAATTTTTTGTTTTCGTTTGTATTGTAAACATCTGCTACTGATTCATAATTTTTGCAAAACTAGTCCTTCAAGTTTTTCAATTATTAATTTAACTTTAACTAAAGTAGATGAATTATGTATTATTTAATAAATGAAAATTTTAAATTAATAATAAAATCAAATAACTTAAGATTACAACACAAAGATCAATTTTTATTCTTACTCGACTAATTACTAAAATATGTTCGATGAGTTACAGTTTCCACGATTCGAGAGATGAGTCCCCAACACAGCAGAGATGGTGCCTCCCAAGTCCCGCCACCAATTAATTTACTTTACAACTATGTCCAGATCTTTTAATGATTATTTAATTAATTTAGTTGAGTTATTCTAAGAATTAATTAGCCTGAAAAATATTGTTTACGTTAGAAAAATCTTGAAGAAAGTAATTGGTATCTTTTATATTATTCTCAACACACATCAACTTTACTCTTAATGTTATAAAAAGGTATTTATTGAAAAACTAATTTGTAATATTTAATAACATAATATCTAATTAATATATAAAGTTAAGTCAAAATACTTAATATTTATTTTTATAATTTGTAGTGTAGTTTTATTGTAATTAAGATATTTTTCAGAAGAAATGAGATAGGGAGTTGATACAGTTCATGATAATTATTTTATAAAAAGAGATTGACTTAAAAAATTTTATTATTTAACATTTTATTACTATTATCTCAGTATATTTTAAATTTTTTTATTCATAAATAACTTAAAATTTATGTAAGTTTAAGATGTTTTAAATTTAATGTAAAATTATCAAATTTATTGTTTTAAAAATATTTTAAAGCCAAATTTTAAAATAATTATACAAATAAATTAAATAATTTTCATAATTATTATTAGTAATTAATATTAAATAACTAAATATAATATATTGTTTGATAATAATACATACGAAAAAATTACTAAAAAGTAAAATTGTTTTTTTAATTTTAATGATGACAATATAAAAACTAAATTAGATATATATTTTTACTAAATTTGAAAAAAAAACTGAACAATCTCTAAATAAATAAACATTGAGCTGTACTAGCAACGAAAGAGGCTTAAAAATAAAAAGTTTTATGATCCAATTTATTATTAAAAATAAAAAGTTTTAAAAGACTATTATGTATTATTATTATGTGTATTGTAGAAAATGGATTACGGGGAAAGAAAAAGAAAGCCTCGAATAGATCAAATGCAAAGTCATCAGTTCCTTGTCGGAATCGAACATCAACAATTAATAGTCCCCTCCTCCATCTCCAGTTCTCCACCTCCCACCTCCCACCTCCTCCCAAACCGAACAGCATCAACTTCTTTTTCTCTTTCGTAATCAATCAATAAATCAACCCCACTTCGTATTTTTCTTCTCTCATACGCAATTGTACTGATTTAAGGATTCTTTCCATCGCCAATCTTCGCCACCATTCTTGTTTCGTGTTTTTTCTCGTGGAAGAAAAGATCTTGGGATTTGGTGTTCGGTGTTTGCTTACATGCATCATGTGGGGTACGTGAATTAGTTCCGGGAGTCTCTTATGTTCCCTGTCGGCGTGTGGATAAACAGGCATTGGATAGGACAAAGAGGATGTTGAGCCAGGTGGTGATGGTTCAAAAAGAGAAGCTTGCGGCATGCATGACATGTCCTCTTTGCAACAAGCTCTTTAGGGACGCTACTACCATCTCTGAATGCCTCCATACTTGTAGGTCTCCGTACACTAGTTTATACTTGATCTGTGTTCGTCATTTTATGTGGCTGATCGTGTTTTGATCTGGGATACCTGTATTTTTACGTAATTCCGCGATTTCTGTTTATTATTTAGAAAATTCCCTTTGGATGACTGCTTAGTTATCAATCATTTAGTAATGTCATGTATTTCGTTCATGACATGGGATTGTAATCGCTTGAGCACGAATGGTGCTTAGTGGAAAGGGTTGGAGGTTTGTTTATAGTTGTTGGTGATTACAATTTGGTTTAGTATGGCCTTTAATAAAGTAAACTTGTCGAATATAATCTTCTGCTATGAAATGTTAAGAGGTAATGTCTGTGATATGGAATTCGTTACTGAGTCAGTTAAAGGTTCTAAATTGAAGTGTCGTTGAATGCATACTGCTCCTACCATTGAATTTATGCTAAAGGAGATTATTTTAGTCCAGTATTCCCGTTCTGTTTTGGTTTTAAAAGAAGAATTTCTTCAAACTCTGGTAATGGAGTATAATGTTGCCTCCCCCTGTTTAATTAAATAGTGGGCACCATACATGCGAACTATATGGAATACTTTTTTCTCTCTTCAATTCGGGTATTGAGGAACCAGCAATTACATGATGTCATGTCCTTGTTGATTCCTGAACAGTTTGCAGAAAATGCATATACAAGAAGATAAGTGATGAGGAGTGGGATAGCTGTCCAATATGTGGTATTGAATTAGGTTGTGCTCCACTTGAGAAGCTCAGGTATTTGTTCGTCTTATCTTTCATCAAGTTTATGACATTTATGCCAACGTCAAACCGATTTTTCTCAATGCATCTATATGGTTACTAAAATCCATTGCAGGATCGAAATTCATTACACACTCATCCCTGCTTTTGCATAGCATAGAACCATGTACATGTTCAACAAATCCACATGATTTGGTGACATCATTTGGTTGGAGACATTCAAAACAGAATCTGTCATGATTTATGTTTAGATTAAGCCCTTGATACTGTGGTGTATCTGATTGAATTTTCAGCTCGTTCTTCATTGATTGGCTTCTGGAGTGAATGCATAACTTTTGAGATATAGTTTCTCGAAAATGTTCCGTGTTTGAACTGTAATTCAATCTGTTGCCATGCCACATTTAGAAGGATAAGTCCAAAATTGAGATGCCATTCTGAATTTTGGGACATAGCAGACTCTGAAGTCTGTTTTAACTTGCTTGGCAAATAAACCACAGGGCAGACCACAATTTGCAAGATCTGAGGACTAAATTTTTCTCTTCCAAAAGCCAAATGGCTAAGGCTCCCACGGTTGACTCCCCAGTTTCAGAAACTGTGGCCTTAGCTCCTTTACCAGCCAGAAGAAAGGAGAGATCTCTCTCGTCATTGGTAGTGGGTGCACCAAAAGTATTGGCCAAGTCCGTTCCCACTGGAAGAAGATCAAAATCTTTTACATCCAAAAGTCCTGCTTCACAAGGATCTCCTCCTCCCGTTGAGGACCCTGTAAATAAACTGGGTGATTTGGATGACAGCTTAAGCTCACCTGAGACCCTAAACAAACTCACAAAAACTAAAAGGCAGGTAAATGAGGCCAAAATCTTTAATGACTTATTTAATGATATCATGTCTTGTCTTGCAATCCTGAAAGCCATTTGCAGTTCCTTGATGTCTAAATGATTTTTATGTTATTGTAATCATGGTGCAGAATTCTTCTACTAATGAGTCATCCAAACGATGTGTTCGTAATAAGTATGATGAGGACAATAATGAACCGTGTGAAGAAAACATTGATTTGTGGAAACCCTTGAAGCGCCTCGTAGAAGCTGCAAGCAAAACGAAGTCTACTGATTTTGATCTACAGGAAACCCCTGTCCAAATGGAGCCGCCTGAATCCCAAGAGAGTAATTCTCAAGTGCTTAAAGCTAAAGTTATGGACCCTGCTACTAAGTCAAAGGTTAATGGTGATGAAAACAGCTCCATTATATCACAATCAGGTTCAATAAGACCAAGAAGGTCACGTCAAAAAAGACCTGCGGTTTCTGAGGATTTACATATTCCAGCTCAGGCTTTAGTTGGGGCTAGCGGTAAATGTGACAGAAGATTCACACCAATTTGGTTCTCATTAGTTGCTTCAGACGACCAGTGAGATTTTGATTATTTACTAGTTACTACAATCCAATAATTAACCAAATTGAAGTTCAGGTTGTGTATCCTGCTTTGATGTCTTGACTTTTAATTGACATTGCAGGAAGGGGTGCCCACCTTTGCCACAGATATCTTCATGCTACTTGAGGGTTAAGTGAGTGACATCATCCCTACTATTTTCTGTCTATTCATAACGGTGCATTGCTTGTGATCTTGTAGGTTTGACAGTGTTTATATCCTGTTTAGACAATATGCGTTCAGAAATTATTTTACTGCATTTGCTCTATGCCATGCTCTTGTCCATGGTAGAGAAGCTACATATTAGGTACTTGGCTGCAAAAATTCACTCTGATTACCATTTTCGTATTAATCACACAAAACTCGTATTTCAGCAACCAAAGTAAATAGCGAGTAAATGTTCCTGGTAATTGATCATTAAAGTATAACCATCCTTGTTTCCCTTCAATGTTCTGGCTCTTGAACTCTTCCGTTACCCTCTTTCACTTGCAGAAAATCCTTCTCTCCTTTGCATTTACTTTTCTGTTACAGCATGGAATACTGTAGCACGCATTGGATTTCCGTACAATATTTCCTTGGGAATATAGTTTAAGTTACAAATTTGTCATATGAGGTCCTGAATTTTGTGTTGCTGGTAATGTTTTAGGCTTATAAGGGGATGTTCTTGATTCTTTTATCTTGAGATGAGTTTTCCATTATATGAATAACCAATAAATGAGTATGAGATAATTAGATGAAACCTTCCATTTTTTATTTTTTCCATTGCAAATATGGAATGTTGCTGACCAGTAGATAGCAATATTACTTTCCTGCTTTTATCTGTGTTTTTTACTCGTTATGGAAATGTCTTCACATTGGCTTGTCTTTTGCCAATAATTTCTATGAGACTTGTCCAAAAACTGCTGTACTATTGAGAAGAAATGTTGTCATAGTGGAATCCTCAATTATTTTACTTAGTTATGATAAGAATCCATTTGTTAAGAAAGAACGGAACTAATATTTTGTTAATATCTAATTAAATTCTTTTTAAGATTGTAAATTTGATCCTGTTTAAGAACCTGAGAGGCAGATGCCTTTTTAGAACTGCTAACTATTATCATACAGACTCATTCAATCAATCTCTGTTTTCTGCTTTTCTTGGAGAAAGAGCACTGCAATGTGATGAACTATTTATATGAACTTTGCATAATGTTTCGGATCATTGGCATTGATGGTTATTTCGATTCTGATACTTAGGGACGGTTGTCTGCCAGTGTCATCTGTTAAGAAGTATATAGCACAAAAGCTTGGACTTGCGAGTGAGGCTGAGGTAATTTGATCATTTTCCAATCACCAGTCACTGAATAGGAATCTGAATCATTGTTTACTTCATGGATTCTTCATTAATTTGTCAGACACAAAGGGAAGGAACTATCAGATTCATTATTACGTCATCACTTGTCCCTCCTCTTGCAAATGAATACTGAAAGTAGAGAATCTCGGTCATCCAGTTCCTTATCGACTGTTCATTTCACGAGTCTTATGGTTTCTTTTCCTAGTTTTCTACTCAACTTGTTAATGATATTTGATAAAATTGCTCCATTTTCTCTTCGGGAAGAGTTTTAGGATGAGCAGACGTTGTTGCACGCCCCTTGTTCTGCTTTTACAATGGTAAAAGTGGAGAAATTTCTGTTGTTGTACCAAACTGATTCTCTCGTTCTCGCAGGTGGAGATCTCACTAAGTGGTCGGCCTGTACTTCCGACAATGCAGTTAAAAAACCTGGTAGACTGGTGGTTGCAGATGACACCGGCATCCGAGAAAATTCAGACAACTGTTGGAAGCTCAGCCAAAGACTTTATGATGGTTCTGTCCTATGGGCGGCGCAAAGCTCAATCTCAGTAAACATTTTCGTTTCCTGTAGCACCTAAGCACTGATGATCCCAGACAACGCTTAGGCCATTACCAAGCAAACTACCACTTGTCTGCCCTGTTAGTCTTGGAAAGCTCCTTTTCAGAATTCAGCTTGTGACAGATAGTAAGATAAGATCAACACCAAGACGCCATCTCAAAGATACGTATCTGATAGTTTTTGGTTTTTTTTTTTTTTTTGCGTTGAATAGTATATTGGAAATTTGGATTGATTGATTGAGAAGAGTTAGAAAATAAGATTCTTTTCTTTATGGAAATATTGACATCTCTCGCAAATGGCAGAGTTTACCTTAGAGTTTCTGAATGATACCTTCTTTGTTTTATTACTTGTATTTTTACCTGTAAACAACAATATCATCTACCTCAAACTCAGAAAACAAGTCAATAATTGCGTTTTTTTCTGCATCAACAACCCAAGAAATGCATTTCTTCTTCGCATATCAAGTAGGTATTAAACATCCTTAAAGTTTCATATAAGATCATCAAAATCTTTTTGAAGCGATGCAAACGAACAATTTCAATTAATTTCTGCTATGATCACGCAATAGTAATTAATAGTCCTAACTTTAATTCTAAAGCACAGTAACTAAAGTTAGTACTTAACAAAAAAATGATTACTACACAATATAATCATCCTTTCAAAGAAGTGTCAACGCAGTAACCAAAAGGGGCAATTGGCACCTCCAAGTTGTCAAATCGATGCACATTATCAAGCAGGTAGATAGTTAATGACAAATTTGCGGAAAGTTAGAACAGACAAAATGAAAGTATGAAACTGAAAGAGGAAATAGCATCAAATTCAAGTCACTTTATCACCACAGATTCAAGTCATCTCCATTCCAAGACAGCCTCTTTTGGAGGAAGAACCACAAAAACAAGCGCTACGAACATACAATTGAGATTATTTGTTGAATCCTATGGGTCATTTCACTTCTCGAAATCACTGAATACGAATCCCAACAAACACCAACAGCAAATTCTACGGTAAAGAAATGTAAACGCACAAATCCAGTTATACCCAGTTCTCAGACAACAATTAGGTTTCCAGTTCACAGGAAACAACTTGTACATTGTACAAACAATAGACGAGATTTATCAGAAAAGGTTCTGATTGGAGAGTGTAGTAGTACTATATCCATAATCAAGAATCAGATTAACCATCTTGCAATTCTTGCGCTGTTTGCAAGATCTTTGTTTCTTTTGACCTAGAGTACAGACTAAAGCAAACAAGGAGACTATGAATGTACCATCACAAGCTATTTAATGGGTTCTCTTCGTCGGGCAAGTTCGAGTAAGGCGCTGGATCATATCGGTCGCCCACAAGATCGTCAGTACTCCTCAAAGCGGCGTGTATGACAACCAAAACAAGGCAGCTGGCAACAGCCATAAAGAAATTGGTCCAAACTCCACTCCAGAACAAGACCACCAACGTAGCCACGAAGAGCCCTGCCAAGACCACAAGGTCGCTGACTTCGCGGCCGAAGAGCACCAAAGGGTCGTCTCGGGAGATGTAGAGGGAGACCCAGGCGACGATGATGAAGAGGAAAGCGACGAGAGCAAGAGGGTGGTATATTAGGCCGAGGACAAGAAGGAGCAAGAAGACGATGGAGTAGTTAAAGGTGAAGTAGGAGAGATTCTGGGTGATGCGAGTGGTGGCGTCGGAGATGGAGGAGGGGAGGCTGAAAGAGGCCAAATCGATGAAAACGGACCAGGGGCGGAGGTCGGCTGTGAGGGTTTGTTTGATGGAAGAGAGAAAATGGGAAGGAGTAGACATTATTTGGAGTGAAAATGGTGGAGAGGATGGAAAGCACTTAGGACAGATTGTTTCGTTGGATTCAAAGGCTTTTGTCCTGGGGATTTCGCATTCTGACTTTTGGTGAACCGGAGGACATTGCGAGTTTGGGCTTGGGATTTTCGGAGGACCGTGTGAGTCTGACTCGGTGAGCGACGAGTCCTATCAGCTTTATATACCGTTAAAATTGAGATTCGATCAAATTTAAAAAGTCATTTTAATTAAAAAAATAGAAAAACCTCATATTAGAAATTTGTATATAACTAATTTAAAAGTTGCATAAAAAATTAAAATTTAGAAGTATATTGATGTTTAAATTCATATTAAGAACATTTTTTTTGACAATATGTTAAGAACATTTTTAAATTTTTACACATTTCAAGTATTTTAAATTCCTAGACCATTAATTTGACAGTTAATTTCCTTTTTAGTTTAGGGTCAATGATTCCGTAAACGAAATCACTCGCCAACCAAACTTTGATGTGAAAATTGAACCTATTTCCTTTCTATGATTAAAATTTATGCATTTAAATATCAAAAAGGTTAGGATGTGATTTGTACCGGCAAGTAAACAAAAAATCATACAAGCATACTGTTAGGATTTATTTTTTAAATATATTTTATCTTTACTGTTATTTTTATTTTCGGCATTTTCAATTGGACATGGCTTGTTACTTGGCTGACGTGAACTTCGTGGACTATTGGGCTTCATTATCTTGGTTTAGACTGCGTAAGATTTTAGCTAGGTTTTTAGTTCAAGAAAGATATATATATAACTGTTAAAGAGTTTTTGAAAAGGCTGCGACAATGTTAATGTTCTATGCGTTGTTATTCTTCTATTGCTTCAACTCTGCTTGCATGATTTTCCTTTGTTCCATCTGCTGTGTGAATTTTTCATTGTTGCGTTAACTTCTATGCCATGTTAATTTTCACTGTTGCGTCATCTTCAATTGTCTTTGAGAATGTTGCGTCATCTTCAATTGCTTCAACACTGATGCTTTGATTTCTCTTCTGCGTTGATTTCTCTTCTGCGTTTTCTTCAATTGCGTCATCTTCAATTGATTTCCATGTTATGTTAAATTGCATCTTCAATTGATTTCCATGCTGCGTCATCTTCAATTGATTTCCATGTTATGTTGATTTCCATGCTATGTCAATTTTCATTGTTGCATTGATTTCCATGCGATGTCAATTATCATTGTTGCGTTAATTTCCTATGCTGTGTGAATTGCCTTGGTTGCGTTAGTTTTCTCTGTTCTATTGATTGTGCAGGTTACGTTGGTTTCTTAAGCAGCAGTATCACTCGGTTACAATCTCCAGTGAGCAGTCCAAGAACAATATGCAGATTCTGTTTTTACTAAGTTCGAAGTTGAGGTTTGCAGCGCTTTAAAGCTATTGTCTCTGATGAGTATATGTTCGATCTATGCTGCTATTTGATTGTGTGGATAGATAGTTTCAGACTTTAAATTATTGCAATCTTATTTTAATTGTCTTTTTCTTTAAGCTAAAGTAATTTGTCAAATCCTCTGACGAGGTTAACACGAGTCAGTTGTGTTATTGGATGTGAGAATCTTTCAAAGATAGTTAGTTTTGGGTCGGTTACATAGGTTGGGTTTTACGGGGTAGAACAATCTAGTGTAATTTTTCTGTGGACTACAGTGAAGGAAATTAATCTGGGTGAGGGCCCCGCAGACGTAGGCAAGTTGGCCGAACTGCGTTACCAAACTTCGGCTTTTTATTTTTTGGTATTGCGCGGTTGATAGTGCTTATTTATTCGTGCCGAAGAGGTTTTTTTGGATAATCTGCGAATTTATAGACGATTAAGTTATTTCACATACAAAACTAAAAGAAGAGAAACCACAAAATTTCGAGAGTTAAAATGACACTAAGCAAACAATTAAGACAATAATTACAAATTATACATAATCGTTTGCTGCAATTTAAATTGTAATAATGGTCACATTTACTATGATTAATAATTAATAATTATTAAATAATAATCATACTTAATAATCAACTGTAAAATATATAAATTGCCTTTTAAATTAAATTTTCTAACAAGATTGATTTAAAACTAAATATAACTTTCAATTCATTTGAATTTTTTCAGATTCCCTTCGAATCATCATGTTCAAATTATTAACAAATAATGTAGAAGTTAGTAAGTTCTTGAATTCTTTAGTCAAAATTTTTAGGTTTAGTAGGTCAATTTCACGTCCTAAACTTAAGCAACAAACTTTATGTTTTGATTGTTCCTTGAATTTAAGTATTATGGTATTTTTAATATATATTTAAAGTTGAACTTGAAGAATAAAGGTGTATTCCAGATCAATTTTAGGTTTTATACATTTTTTACCTTTCTATTTTGTTTGGTATGCAATAGAGAAGTTGGTGACTTTTATATTTTGTTTATTTTATCATCTAGTATCAAAGCTTTCATGGCTAACAACCACTATGGAATCAATCCCTCAATTCCTTCCATTCCTATCTTTAAAGAAGGTAGGTACGATGCATGGAGCACCAAGATAAGGACTCTCTTCATCTCTCAAGATCTGTGATAGTTGGTGGAGAAAGGGCACACAGAGATTGGAGTTTTAATAGAGTTTTTAAGAGACCATCAGAAATAGGATGTCAAAGCTCTCTTTTTTATTCAACAAGCAGTAGATGAATCCATCTTTCCTCGCATAGAGACAACCACCAAGTGAAAGGAAGCATGGGACTTACTTCTTAAGAGGTATCAAGGCACCACAAAGGTACAAACTTTCAAATTGCAAAGTCTTCATCGAAAATTTGAAAAAAAATTAATGAAGGATGATGAATCCTTTGATGCCTATTCTACCAAGCTAACAAAAACTGTTAATCAAATGAGAAAATATGGGAAGATGTGTTTAAATCGAAGTTGTTGAGAAGATTTTGAGAAGTTTTCCTAAGAAGTATAAGTATATAGTGGTTGCTATAGAAGAAGCAAATGACCTTAGTGAACTAACAGTTGATGAGCTACTTGGATCGTTACAGGCTTACGAAGACAGATTGAAGCGATATGAAGGTCAAAATATACCAGAAATCAATTTTCACACAAAAGTATTGAAAGGAAGCTTAAACCACGACAATGAATCAAGTGATAAGAGCAATAGTGAAGAATCTAGCTAGGAAAAAGGATGAGGTGGCCACTCTTATCAAGGAAAGCATGAAGGCAGAGGAGGGAGACATCTTGGCAGTCAAAATCAAAATCATGAGGAGAAATGAAAAACCAGTGAACCTCGAAAATTTCAATGTTATTATTGTAATAAATTAGGCCATATTGAAAAGTATTGCAGGTTGAATGAAAAACATGAGAATCACGCTAATTATGTTGAACAAAATACAAAGGATGAGAGTGAGAGCTTGTTTCTTGCTTGTTATTCAACAATTGTACATTCTCTAGATGGTTGGATTGTGGATAGCGGGAGTAGCAATAATATGAAAGCTAAGTTGGAGGCCTTTATCTATCTAGATGAGTCTATACAAACCACTATAAAGAGTACCGACCGTCGGAAGGCTATCCAGGATCTCCGGAATGAAAAGAGAGTGATATTGTGTGGATGACTGATCTGGACAGGAATTCATGACTATATTGATTCGATCGTCGATTATTTTTTTCAAGAGATTCAGCAGAATGACGATTGGCCATCATACCTACCTGCCAAGTGGGGGTTTGTTGTTGCTCCATATGAGATCGTAAGATTTGGCAAATTAGTAGATCGACTGCCTCCTCTATTTGTCTTTAGGTGAGGGAGGTTTATTGTATTGTAGGAGGGTTTGTGTTGAAGGGATGTTGGATGTGAGGATGTGAATTGTTTCCAGCGTTGTCCTCTAGGGCCACGCTCTGCGCTTCTTGATCTTGGTTTTGGGATTGTTGTGGTTGATCATGAGGATGGGAATATCGCGTTTGGTTATTTGGGTTTTGAGGGGGTAGCTCGTCTGTGCTAGGGTTTTGGATAATGGGTGGAGGATGTGTCTGGGAATCATGATGTGTCGATGGAAGGGCGACAGGAAGTCGCAAGCCCATTTGTTGTAGTGCAAGTGCCGCGACAGCGGCTACATCAAGATTTGTGGCCGCCGCCTGATTGATCTGAGTGCTTCTGGACGTGGTGCTCTGACGCCCGATCCTACGGTGAGCGCCAGCTGGTTCTGTCTGATTTTGATGGGGCTGGACGTTGTTGCTTGGATCTATAAGATTGGTTGACTTTGGCTGGAAAATACCTGCAAAACAGTAAAAGCACACCGGGAGTTGACTACCGGTAGGCTCCTCCGACGCTCAAGTTAGTCTTTTTGTGAGGGTTTTGGTGGCTATGAATAAAGAATGTTAGGGTTCTAAAGTCGTACCTTTTTCATAATGAAGTAATGAATTTATATAGTAAATACCTGTAGGAATTAGGTCAACATCAAGGAATAGGCCGATCGACCTATGTGCCGTTCTGAGTTTAAGGCCTAACACGACCGACCCAGCCAGTTACCTATCTATTTTGTTTAGAGAAAGAAGCTCGTGGCTTTTATATTTTATTATTTGATCTCAAATTTGAAGATTTAACTTTTGAGTTGGAAGGTTACTACATGAACCAACCAATGAAAGCCAAAGGTTATAGGCGATGACAGCCAAAGTTTATAGGCGATGACAGCCAAAGTTTATAGGCATAGGCATACCAGAGCTGTGCCTACCAGAGCTGCTCAACAAACACATGAAGGCGTTAATAACAAGAATAAATGTACATTGGCATTCCAAAGTGATCCCTAGGTAACCCTAGGCTAAATGTCTTCTCTAAAAGCCACTTAACGAACTCTTTTTCCTCAGCTTGTCTGGTAACTTCTTGTCCACTGGAATCCAAATGTAGAACAAGAAGAAGAGGCAGCCAAGGACACAAGTAGAAACTGCTAAGGACATTAAGGTATGAAATAACACGGCATATGTTCCTGTAATGAAGGCAACAACCATGGCAAACATGGCGTAAATGGTTAACTTCAGCACCAGTTTGAAGAGCGAGTAGACCTTTGTCTTGTCCTTGTCCAGAGCCATAAAGAGATGGACGAAGACAGCAGCACTAGACAGCATCATGGCTATGGTATCTGTAATAATAAATGCTTGAAAAGCTGTCCTTCTGGTTAGAATTGCATCACCCTCATCTGGGCCACCTTCAGCCTTGTAACCACCAGGCAAGGTGAAACCTGCGGCGAAGGTCACCGTCGCTATAAGTGTAGCCACCACCAGATGTGCCTCTCTAGCGTCTTTAATGTAGTCCATTATGTCGTCACTACTTTTATCTTTTATTTTCCCTGCACCACCTTCGTTCACTTTGTTGCTTCCTTCTGTTTTTACTTCATCTTTCTGGATAGCAATTCGCAGTCCTCTTCCCACTTTCAACCCATGTGTTAAACACTCTGCAAATTTTTTCTGCAACACATGTATGGTTGCCTTCATTTTATAGAGATATCTGAAGCACTAATGGAGAAGATTCAAATTGTAATGAAATATAAGCGTGAAAAGATGAAAACTGATGTTACCCTTTGACCCCATAGACCATCTGCGGATCGAAGGAGGTCAAGAACATTGAGGTTTCTGCCATTAAAGGCTAACTTGTCCACTTGAGGGTGAGTCACGAAAGACCTCACGAAAGAACCAGAATCAGCGAGCTTGTGGAGAGGTGTGCTTCCTTGAGCATTCTTCTTATTTATAAGATTCTTGAGCAACGGATGGTTCAGAATGTAAGTCACCGCCTCTTCCTTGTCGCTGT
>JANZLX010000213.1:44821699-44832760 GCA_025531955.1 Erythroxylum orinocense | reverse complement strand
TGATGAAGATCTGCCGGCCAATCAGCCTTAGAGGAAGAACCATCGATGAATCCCAGCTTGTTCTTAGCCAGGAGAGCAATCTTCGTAGATCTGCTCCAAACGCAATAAGAATCTTCACCAATGAGCTGGTGAGAGACGAGAATAGTTCCGGGAGTATCGGAAGCATGAAGGTAGAGGGGATGGATGAAATCGATTGTCGTCATGAGTGAGAAGGTGTAGAAGGAAAACGTTACCGGTGCTCTGATACTATGTTAAGTGACCGTTTTACCACAATAGCTTAAGCTGTTGTGTGAGGCCAACTTAATTGGTTTTATATATTCACTAACATCAAGTTACTGGATACACGTAATACTTATCACCTTTTTGTGCACATGATTAAATCCAAATCTTGTTAGTTTTTTTATTCATATATTATTTTTATTTGACTTTTTAAAAAGGTAATACATTTTTCCCTGTCCATTATGTTAGATCTTGGAACAGATCACCTGTTTTTGTTACCTTATTCATTAAATTAGATCTTCGGAATAGATTACTTGTTCCTGTTATCCTATGTTAACTTTATTTTATTATCATTAATATATTTAATAAACAAAATAAATAAATGCTCATAAAATAAGATTTACACGAGGTAATGGAAACTAATGTTTAATCCCTACTAATAGCATTCATCTGCAATCTTTCCATACGTTTATGACTTTCCTCATCCTACTAGGTGTCTTCATTCTTTACTACAGGAGTCTAGTGAATCTTCTTCTACTATTTATCTAGGTACTTCCCAAGCCACCAAGTTGTTCTCAAAATCTTAGTATTAAGAATTCATGTAACCCCTTAATACTCTAATTGCTTCGCAAGGAGGAGCGGAAGGTAGGAATTAAACATTAGTTTAATTTTGTTTGGCTTGCTGAATGATGATAATTTTGGTTTTTGGTGATATCAAAGAAAAAAATATATCAAAGACAAAACACAATTAGAAAAGAAATATGTTTTTAGTTAGAAAAAACACAACTAGAAAAGAAGTATGTTTTTAGTTAGACTTAGAAAAGATGAAGAGAATAGGGTCATATTGTAACGAAAACAAAAGCTGGTTCAGAATTTAAAACTCACAAAATATAAAGACCTTGCCATTATAAAGTTAATAAACTCCATGGATGTGATACCTCCAAGGAAAGTGTCGGAGTAATTTCAGAGTCAAGAGTAATGAGTCCTCTTTCGTGAGAGAACAACTGGCTGGGTGCAAATAAGTCGTTTGTTAGTTCTGCAACATTGGATGATTACTAAACAATCCAACCCATTCCCACCATCATGCGTTAATCTCTATATATTGCAATTGGACCCAGTTATAATATTTTGCTGTTAATAAAATTTAATTGATTATGTTACAGAGATCTCCTAGACAATTTCATATCATAAGCACCGCAAACAATAGGACGCATTATTTGGTTCTTAAACATGTCTATATTCATTTAACTCTCATCCTGTTAATTGGTTCTTTTTTTTTAATTGTTCACCGACTTTTCCAACCGACGGAGGATATACTTTCAAATAAAATTAAAGAAAATAAATATAAACTAATGGTCAGTGCCTGACAACTCTTTCAAACGTAACCGGACAAAATGCCTCTAATAAATGGACAATATGTAAATATGTAAGTTTTAAAAGATATTTTTATCATTAAAGAGACTACCTTAAGCTCCTAATTGTGATATAATTAAAGAATCTAATAAATTGTATTAATTTTTAACATTAAGATTAAGATAGCAAGTACAAAAATCAAAGAAAAATATATAAAAAAGAAATCGATCAAAGAGGATTTGTCTCATTTTATTCTTTATCATTGTCAAAAACTTAGTCATTTTTTTTGCCTTATTTTACCTTTTATGAAGGTTTAAAGTGAGCTTTATTTTACCTAATTTTATTTTTATAAAGATTAATAGTAGACCTTATTTAATTCTTCGTGACAATGAACCCCAGGGAGATGCCCTTCCTGCTCTCTGAGGCTGAGCAATAATGAATTATATTTTCATGGTCTTAATTAACGAGGAAATATAACATGATATTATTCAAGTGCTAGTAAGTCAAGGAATTATATACATTAAAACTCTCAAGGGTGTCAATAAGACCAAATATAACGCTTTCAAATCATCCATCAAATATAAATATCACGTAGCCACGCCACTCTCGTCATCTTTTACATGAGTAGATCATATTTATATTAAAAAGTAAAAGGGAGGGTCAGAAGGAAAATTAGCTTGCGAGTTCATAAGATAAGAGTAAACTATTTTTAAAAAAATCTAAAAAATGGATAATTGTGGATAATAAAGAAAACGAGTAATGAGGAGACGCACCTTGCGGGTGAGAGCAACATCGGGAGCTGGGAAATCAGCGCAGCACATGCGGGGTTGACCCCCAGTTGGAGCATTCACAGGCAAGCACTTGCATCTTGGCATTGATTTTCGAGGGTCCCTGGCGTCGCTGGAGCCAAAGCCGCCGGGGTCTCCGGATCAACTTGTTCCGGCATCTCTCCTTTACCACGTTTTTTTTTTGTTTTTTTTTGGTTTTAAAAGAGTATTTTTGTAACCCCTTAATACTCTAATTTCTTTAGTGAAGCAAGTAGAACGTGGTTTAAGGAAGTGTTGTTCTATTTTCTTATGTTCTCTTCTGTTTATGATTTGTTTATGTTCCTGTTTTCTAAGCTAGTACAAGCAGCGGATTTGTTTATGTTTCCTGTTAATTTCTAGGCCAGTGCTGAGTAGTGGATTTGTTTATGTTTTCTGTTTTCTAGGCTAGTACGAGTAGTGGATTAGATAGTGACGGTGCAATCTTAACTGTCTATCAGCTGGTTTGGATTGTTATCCTTTCTTGAGCGCCTGAAATCCTTAACCCTCCTTTATTCTGGCTTTAATCTGTCCTATTTGATTCAAGCCATTTATTTATATGGGGCTGGCTTTAATCTGTTCTCATTTGATCCAAGCTATTTATTTATGTAGGGCCATATGAATAAATGACTTGGATCAACTAGAGATAAATTAGGGCCAGAATAAGAGAGACACAAGATCACATCCCTTTCTTGAGAGAGGATTAAGCTTGTTAACTTTAAGCAGGGCCTATTTCCTATTCTCATTTCTGTTCTTGTTTTCGTGTGTGTCCTTATTAACTTTAAACAAATTTTATTACTTTTTTTTGTTTCCGTGTGCGGCCTGTTGTGTTTTTGTGTGCGGCCGATTACAGAATGGCACACCAAAAGGGGTGCCCACCCTCTTCACAGCTATTAATCTTGTTCCAAAAGGTTGATCCCCAACCCTAAGGGTTCCCAGTCACAGGCCCGACCACTGCTGGAGGAGTGAATCACGGTCTGATCCTGAGTAGCCCCCTAACAGAGCGGTCTATTTCTCCCGTTGCCGAGAGTCGAACCTATAACCTTGTTCCAACTAACCTTGTTAGTTTGCCACTCAGACAACCCGTGCTGGCTTCACGGCTATTAATCTTGACTTTAAGCAGGCTGCCCTCAGGCCATCTCCAATCAACATACAAAAACATTAAATTAGATATTTTGGTCCAAAGAAATCATTCAAATTCAAAGAAAGGTACTAAATTTTAACACTAAAATAATTTAATAAATAGCAATGTCCTAAATTTAATGTATTATTATTTATGCACTAAAAGATGTAAAAAGATAATTTTGTCCATTATCTTTTTCACATATTCTTTTTATATCTTTCTTACAATTTAATTTATTTACATAATTTACTAAGTAATTAATTTTAAAATATATATTACTTTACACAAAATATATCATTATAAAAATCTCATTGAGACATTTAAAATGACATTAATATTAAATATAATATTAATTTGATTTTTAATGTTTATTTATAAGTTTTATAAATTCATTAATAAAATATATTAAGAATAAAAATAAATTTGATATGATATGCATAGAGACGAGATAGTTATATTTCAAGAATTTCTTACTAAACATAAGCAAATTAAAGATAAAGAAGCTCATTATGAACTTCGTAATATATTTGATTGAATATTTGTAGGAATGATATGATAATTCAGATTATTAGAAATTAAATGTGCAATAAAAATATCATATTTGTGTATAATAGTAAATTGTTGTTGCAATAATATTAATTATATTTGTTAAATGATATTAATTTAATATAAAGTATATATTAATTAATTAAAAATAATGATTTTATTTTAATTTTTATAAATAAATAAATAAAAATTATTGTATAGATATCAATTAATTTAATTAATAGCTAAATTATTGTGATATATTATTTAAAAATAATTTGATGCAAAAATTTAGTAACACCAAATTTGATGTAAAAATATTTTCAAAATATTCTCTTTCATATTAAATTTAGCTTAAAATTTTAGTGTAATGATTAAGAATGGTCTCGATAACAACAAAATTTAAGGACATGAAAGAGGCTTTTAAGTTTTAGACGAAGGTGATGTGAAAGAAAAGTTTTAACTTTTAACTTTCAAATATAACGTTATCATTTTTTTACGTTTATTTTTTTATAAATTTCTTTCAAATATTTAATTATAATTTTTACTCTTTATTTTTTTTTATAAGCGCATGAATATATGATGCGCTAAAAAAAATTATGATTCTAACTTTTAAGTAATTATTTTAAAATAATTTTTTTAATTTTTTCTTGCATTGTCAAGTTACTGTATACATTTTATACTTATCCCCTTTTTGTGCACATGATTAAATCCAAATCTTGTTAGCTTTTTCTTATTTATATATTATTTTTATTTGACTTTTTTTAAAGGTATTACATTTGTCCCTATCCATGAACATATCACTTGTTTATGTTATCTTATGTTTACTCTATTTTATTAACATCAATCTATTTAATACATGACAGAAAAAATTGAATAGATAGATGCTTATAAAATAAGGTAAACACGAGATAACATGAACAAATAATCTAAACCATAGATCTCCATTAGGTTAATGTTTAATCCCTAGTAACAACATTCTTATGCAATCTTTCCAGATGTTTATGACTTGTCTCATCCTACTAGGTGTCTTCATTACTATAGGAGTCCATTGAATCTTCTTCTACTATTTATCTAGCTACTTCCCTGGCCTCCAAGTTGTTCTCTAAATCTTAGTATTCAGAATTAATGTAACCCCTTAATACTTTAGCTGCGTCGCAACGACGGGCGTAAGGTATACTCTTTGCTATTTGCCAAAATAATTTCTCTGACTTCCATTTGAAGTCATTGATTATTTTTACTCTCTTTTTAGGTCAAATTTATTTAGTTACAGTACTTAATCGTAATTATTTTTATGAAGTTTTATTTTAACTTAGACAACGTAAATTAGGGAACTTTATTCTTATTTATAATTTTATATTAGGAAATTATTTAAATACAAAAAAAGTTTTGTAGAAAAAATATTACTTAAGTTAAGATTAAATATAAATTGTAAACCTCTTATTAATTAAGTTTTATAGTGAATAAATTATTTGATACAAAATATTTATTATAAAAAAATCTATGTTGATATCCTTTTAAAATTTAACATAGATCTAATTTTAATAATTACAAATAGGAATAATTGTATTACTTATTGATTTATATTTTTTTACTCAAAAACAAAGAAAACCAAAATTTTGCATAAGAAAATATGCATTACTCCTGTAGCAATTAGAAAGCTTGACTAGTACCAATTAAGGTGTGTTATTCTTATTCATAATTCTATTACAGGAAGGAAAATACTTGTAAATAAAAAAAATCAAAGTGGAAGAGATAACTTTGACGGTAAGAGGTATTATGGCACTAGGATAATGCAAAAAATACAATAATACTTAATGATCAATTCACCAAATCACGTTTAGCTTTTTTACGAATGCTTATTTAGTTGGTGAGATAACTTTGACGGTAACAAAAAATGAATTAGCATAAAACTTTTAGTTTTTTTAATCCAGTAACCATCATTACCAGAAATTTAAATTTTGATTATATCGTATTATAATATTTATTTAATAATTAATTTTAATAAAATATAAGAAAATATTATTAATAAAAACGATATAAAATTAAAATAAAATTATTTACTCAATTAATCTTTATATTTATTTAATATTTAATTTCTTATAACATAGTTACATTGAAAACTTTTATTTTTGTTTGAAAAAATCAATTCTCTCTTTTTTTACAGTAGATGCATTATAATTCAATAATTCAACAGTATTTCGACTAATCATATTTATTTTAAAATAGGTATTTATGATAAGATTATTATAACGTCTCCACATGTATCTATTGTCAAAAAGAGAATTGATTTCTCTTTTTTTTAATTATTACCATCATTATAATTAGAACAATTGTAATTTCAATATCTATTCTCTTTAATGAAAAGTTCACTATTAGTTTTTGATATTTTAAAATTATTTAAAATTTTAATTATATTTTGAATATGATAGCTTTTATCATAAAAGTTTGTTTTCTGATTTTTCATTTTTAATATTGGATAATAAATTTTGTTCTTTATTTTTTTCCTCTATCACATATATAATACCATTAATATATCTTTGTGATATATTGTCGACCTATTGGTATTGTGTTATACCTGCATAATTTTTTCCAGTATACCTGCATACTTTTTTCCAGTTCTATGAAGGTGTTTTTGTTCTTTTTCTAGTCTAAATGTATTATAATTGGTTTGTACAATATTGCCTAAAAAGCTTTTATCTAGAAGTGGAAAAAGGTAAAAAAAATAATTAATAAAATCTTAAAAAGGAGCAATTAATAAATTTGTTTAAAAAGTACGTTTCTTTAATGAGAAACGTAAGAAATTAGGTGAAGGTAATTTTGAACAACATAAAGAAAATTTAAATGAAGAGATTTACATTCACGAGGATATTAGTAATTTGAGTGAGCACAATCATCAACCAAATGTATCCAATTTAGAAAATTTAAGGGCATATGAGCACCTAATCCCTATATTGGATATTTATGATCATAGAAATTGAGATAATCTTGATAATAAAGTAAGAGATAGTTTAGTTAAAAAGGGCTTATAAGATAATTGCATCTTGTGTTTCCTTTAGATAATACCTCTCGACATTTTTCATATTCTTATTATTTTAGAAAATTGAGTAATAGAAATATTAGTGATAGAAAATGTTTAGTTTATTCTAAACTTATAGATAATGTATATTGTTTTTGATATAATTTGTTCAAATCTAATAGCAAACAAAGTGCATTAGCAAATGATAAATTTAAAGATTATAAGCATTTTAGTGAGAGACTTAAATCATATGAGAATAGTATTAAACATATGACTAACATGAGGATTTGGAATGAGTTAAGAGTAAGATTGAACACAAATCAAACATTCAATAAAGATTTGCAACAAAAAATTACAAAGGAGAAAGAATATTGGAGACAAGTTTTGATAAAACTAGTTTCATTTGTGAAATGTCTTCTTAAATATAATTTAGCTTTTCGAGAATCCAATATAACTTTGTCAATATAGCAATGGTAATTTTTTGGGATTGATTGAGATGATGGGTGAATTTTATGTAGTAATGCAATATCATATGATATGTATTCAAAATCATGAAATTTATCGTCATTATCTTAATCACAAAATTCAGAATGAGCCGATTTCTTTTATTGGCCTATAGTGTTAGAAGTTTTATCATAAAGATCATTAAAGAAGCAAAATATTTTTCTATTATTCTTGATTGTACCCCAGATTTGAGTCATCAAGAACAATGAATTTGTTGAAGTGTGAATATATAAAAAAAAGATAAAAATAGAGGAGCGCTTTTTAGAGTTCTTGAAGGTAGATGATAAGTCTGGATTTAGAGTTTTCAATGAATTATTAAATGCATTTCAGGTGGTGGTTAGTTCGTAAAGGGAATGATAATAAGAATGAGAATAAATATAGTAAGGAATGAGAATTGACATTATCATTGCAATTATGATGGTTAGTTGAGAGAAATGAATAATTAACATTGCTATTGATAGTAGTTGGTTTGTAAAAAATATTGAGAAATAAAAATTAATTATATTTTAATTAATAATTAATTAATTAATTATATTTTAAATAATTAATTATATTTTATATAAAAATTAATTAAAATATTGTAATTAATTAATTAAAATATTTTAATTAATGAATGAATTATATTTTACTTAATTATATTATAACTAATTAATTGTATTTTAATTAATTATAATTTTTAATTAATTATATTGTAATAAATAAATAAATATTATTATTAGTTAAAGAATACCAAATCTTACTAAACCAGAAAAAATAAAGCATTACTTTGCATCATAGTGTAGGAATAAATAATAGTGACAAAACTACTATATTGAAGAACAGAGGATATTAGAGAGTAATAAAAGAGGAAGGCAAATAAAGAAAAATGTTCAACTGTCGTTAATAGTAAACGTGCATCCAAAATATACGAGGAATGACTCCCATTCCTCTCATAATCAAGAGGAATGAAGAAATGTCCAACAACTATAAATGAAAGTATAAGTCATCCAATCATAACTTCTTACCAAGTTTTATTCTTTATTCCATACTCATTCCTCTCTCCTTATACCCACCAAACAAGCACTTCCTAAGTCTCTCGGTCTTTATGTCCCTAATGTGAGGGTTCAATTTTATGACAAGGGTTGTAATATGAAGGAAAAATACCAAGGGGTTCAAAAATGATTACTTGAAATAATTTGAGAGCGTTGTATATGTCATATGCTTGTTATAATCTTGATCTTAATCTTAATCTTAATCTTAGTAATATGACACATTCTTGTGTTATGATCATTTAGTATTTTGTTGAGCATGTGAATTTAAAAATTGAGTCATTTATATATGACTATTAAATTTTAATAATAAAATATATTTTTAAAGTTATATTGAAAATTTATTAAGGATTTTCTTCTTACTTTAATCCAGGGATTATAAATCTTAGGAAATTCCGTTGACTTTAAGGAAGATGGAGTGTGGCACTACTTTTTTTTTTTGGTTACACACGGAAAACAAAATCAAACTCGAGAATACATCACGCCATCCGCATCACTGCGGAGCAGCTCTTGGAGGCTCTCAGGCGGCTCCTGCAGGATATAGAGTCCCGGGCTAAGGGCTACAACAAAATTGGCCAGCCGGTCCGCACGTTGGTTCCCCTCACGGTAGACATGCTGGAAACGGATTTCCCACGACCGGTGGAGAAGCTCCTGGATACCTGACACCAAAAAAGAAACCCCAGTAAGAACAACGAAAGGATCAGAAAGGATATTAATCACTTCAAGGGAGTCAACTTCGACTATGACCCGGTGGTACCCCTTCGCCCAGGTCAAATTGAGCCCCGCGTACACTCCCCACAGCTTCGCCTCCAGAGGCGAACCCCGGCCAAGACACTGTTGGAACCCGCCACACCAGTTCCCATGACAATCCGGGATTAACCCATCAGTGTAGGTCATTGGGGATCCGTACTTAACGGCTCCGTCTGTGTTATCCTTAACCCAGCCCGCAGAAGGTTTGGACTACCACACCAAGGAGCCCACGGGAAGGCCCGGGTAGGGGAAAACGCGAGTCTCCATCATCCGAGCCCTAGCAATCCACTCCACATACTCGAGAACAATACGGGCCCCTGTCACCGGCCAAGTAAACCCCGTCTCGAAAATGCATTTGCTTTGCGAATTCTATGTTCATCAGACTTCGCATTACTTGTTTCGGACTTTTCGTCTGCGTCACGTCAGCATTACAGGACTTCTCGGTGCCAATATTTTCCTCACCAATATTGAAAAAATAAAAAACACTGTATTTAGCCAAAAATATCCGCTCACAAATTTTATTAAGTTTAATAACATAAAAATTTTTCAAATTAATATTACATGTGTTTTTAATTTAAAGTATCATAAAATATATAAATTTAAAATTTTACAAATATTTACTTAAGAAATAACATATTTCTGAAAGTGTAAAATGTTAATTTTAAATAATAATATTGATTTTACAATTTAAAAATATATTAATTAATAAATATTATTTCAAATTAAAAATTCAAAATTATTTTCGTAAATTATCATTAATAAATACTATATAAGATATTTAAATTAATTTAATTTAATTTTTATTTCTCTTTTATTTTAAATTATTTTAAATAAAATTATAATTATATCAATAGTAGCAATTAAAGAGAGGCTTTATTTTCTTTTTCAAAAATAGATAAAATAAAAATTAAAAATAAAATTTACAATAAAATAAATGTAATTAATATAAAAAATTATTTAAAATTTATTTTATGCCTTTTTATATCATATTTTTATTATGATCAATCTATAAATAATTGTTCTTACTTTAATTTATTATTTTATAATATAATCCAAATATCTTAAATTTCTGAAAAATATTATTATTAATATGAAAGTGCGAGAAAGACTTAGATATAATATGTCTTTTAGAAGACAAAAAAAAATAAAAGGCATAAAAATTTATAAACCTCTTTTGTGTTTTAAGAATAATTAGGTTTTGCATTTAGGGTGCTTTTATCATTTATACCCACATTGCGTTCGTTCACATCCAACGAGGAAAAAGATGTGGAAGCTTCTTAATGAGAAACCACACATCTTGTAAGGAAATAGGCATTGGTTCAGTCAAAATTAGATTGCATGACGGTACAATTAGAACTTTAGATGATGTTCGACATGTACCAGAATTGAAAAAGAATATGATTTCTTTGGGAGTTATAAACTTAAAATGTTTCGAGTAGCTTTAAAAGTGGAGTACTTCGAATTACCAAAATACACTAATGGTAATGAAGGGAGTCAAATATGGTGCGTTATATATTTTGCAGGGATCAACAACGACGGGTCAACTACAACAAGTTCTCATTCAGAGCTGTCAAAATCAGAACAAACCAAGTTGAGGAATATACAACTAGGAAATATGAGCAAAAAGGACAAAATTGTTGTGGCGACCCCTCTGTTATAAGTAAGTTGCTAATTAAACCCTGACATATAAAATGTTACTCTATTAACCTTAGGTTTTCAATTTTGCTGCAAAAAAAA
>JANZLX010000213.1:44773918-44804032 GCA_025531955.1 Erythroxylum orinocense | reverse complement strand
GACAACAAAGTCAAAAAAATACCAAAATACCAAAGTCAAAAATACCATGCTTTCACAAAGTCAACAAAATACAACAAAAACAAGGTTGATGGTTATATTTATCGAAGTCTAATTGGAAGCTTACTGTATCTCACTCATAGTAGGCCAGATATGAGTGATGGCAGCAAGTTTATTCTCAAGATTCATGGAAAAACTAAGTAAACTGTAGTCTGGTTCTGCCAAAAGAGTGTTAAGTTATTTGAAAGGAACTATTTCTTGTGAGATTTGGTACTCTAATATTAACACTCTTAAATTATTTCATTTTTTGATTGTGATTGGTAGGTTCACTTGATGATTGAAAGAGTACCTCTGGCTATATTTTCATTCCAAGGATGGGTGCAATTTGTTGGAGCTCAAAGAAGCAATTAGTTACAACTTTATCATCATTTACAGCTGAGTATGTAGTTGTTACTTCAGCAATTTGTCAACCAATCTAGCTACGTCGAATACTCATTGATATGAAGCAAAGGCAGGCAGTCGAAACAACTATTTTTGTGACAATCAGTCCATTATTGCCATGACAAAGAACCCAATGTTTCATAGTCGTTTCAAAAATATAGAATCTCGACATCATTTCATAAGAGATTTAGTTATTGAAGGAAGTATCAACATGGCTTATTATAATACCAATAATCAGCTTGTAGACATTTTGACCAAGTCACTTACTTTAGCAAAATTTGAACATTTTAGAGTTATGTTAGGTGTTGTAAATTTCTGTATTATAGGGGAGAATATTAACAAATGATGTGGAAATTAGTAAGTTCTGGAATTCTTTAATTAGTCAAAATTTTTGTGTTTACAAGGTCAATTTCAAGTCTTGGTCTTAACAACAAACTTTATGCTTCATATTTGTAGGAAATAGTTAGTGGGTTGTTTTGACTGTTCCTTGAATTGAGGGATTGTGGTATTTTTAATGTCTATTTAAAGTTGAAACATGATGAATAAAGATGTGTTCTAGATCAATTTTTGGTTTTATACATTTGTTACCTTATCTGTTTTGTTTAGTATGCAAGAAAGAAGTTTGTGGCTTTTATATTTTATTTATTTGAACACAAATTGAAGATTTAACTTTTGAGTTGGCAGGTTACTAAAGAAATAGCTTTGTTACATGAACAACCACTTGAAAGCCAAAGATTATAGGCATAGGCATATCAGAGTTGCTCAACAAACACATGAAGGCCTTAATAACAAGAATAAATGTAAATTGGCATTCCAAAGTGATCCCTATGTAATCCCAGGCTAAATGTCTTCTCTAAAATCCACTTAGCCTCTGTTCGATTGGGTTTTCAACAGATTATAACAGTCAAACATTGCATTTTGGAAAACTCTTCTCAGTAAAACTTGTGTGTAGTACATTTTACTGAGAACATATTACATGAGGGGGTTTGAACTCATGAATTTACTTGAGTCAGTAGTGCCTCTACAACTTGAATACTACTTCAACCTCCGCTCCAAACCTAGAGTTGAACCATAATATGACGACGCAGCCAAGGACACAAGTAAAAATGGGAAAAGACGAGGTATGAAATAACACGGCATATGTTCCTGTCATGAAGGCAACAACCATGGCAAACATGGCGTAAATGGTTAAGGTAAACACCGAGAAGAAGGGCACCAACTTGTCCTTCTTCAGAGCCATAAGTAGATGGGTGAAGACAGCAGCACAAGAGAGCATCATGGCTATGGTATCTGCAACAATAAATGCTTGAAAAGCCGTCCTTCTGGATAGAATTGCACCACCCTCATCTGGGCCACCTTCACCCTTGTAACCACCAGGCATGGTTAAACCTGCGGCGAAGGTGACCGTTGCTATAAGTGCATCCACCACCAGATATGCCTCTCCAGCTTCTTTACCGTAGTCCATTTTGCCATCACTACTTTTATTATTTTCCCTGCATCACCATTGTTCACCTTGTCGCTTCCTTCTGTTTTTACTTCATCTTTCTGGATAGCAATTTGCCAACACTCTGCAAATCTTTTCTGCAACACATGTATGATTGCCTTGGTCATTTTATAGTGACATCTGAAGCACAAATGGAGAAGATTCGAATTGTAATGAAATATAAGCGTGAAAAGAAAACTGATGTTACCCTTTGACCCCGTGGAGCATCTGCGGATAGAAGGAGGTCAAGAACATTGAAGTTTCTGTTATTAAAGGCTAACTTGTCCACTTGAGGGTGAGTCACCAAAGACCTCATGAAAGAACCAGAATCAGCGAGCTTATAGAGAGCTGTGTTTCCTTGAGCATTCTTCTTATTTATAAGATTCTTGAGCAACGGATGGTTCAGAATGTAAGCCACCGCCTTTTCCTTGCCGCTGTCGACCGCAAAGTGAAGAACGTTCCACTTCCTTTGATCGACCAGTTCGCAACAACCTGGACAAAGACTTATAATGGCTTTCATTACCTCTACCTGGCCACTGCTGGCGGCAAGATGAAGAGGTAACATTTTGGTTGCATCGTTAGTGGGTGTGTAGGCCACAGATCTGTCAACTTCTAGTAATAATTGGACGATATCGCGGTAGCCAAAGTTGACGGCGTAGTGAAGTGGAATCCACCCCTTCTGGTCGTATTGTTTGATCAATGCCTTTTTGTCTTCGTTTTCCAGTAGTAATGAAGTAACTTCTGTAGAATTCAATGCGTGAATTTATATGAACCCATCACGATTGATCAACATTATTATTTCAAATGCAATGGAAAATTGTATTGTCAGGCACAATTTCTTGTATAATTTACTAATTAATAGTTGTTAGTAAATTGCATATGGAAGAAGGATAACTTTACTCGAATTGTTACGAATCACAGCCGAGTGCAGAGCAGTTCTACCATTGGGACCGCTGTGAGCTGGTGGTGGTTGGCTTTGTAATATAACTTGGCTGCAGCTCCAACGACGCCTTTCTCTTCGTCATTCTCAGGAGATATTTCACATAGTTTGACAAGTTCTATCGCTATATCCAAGTGTCCATGCCTGGCTGCAATGTGAAGTGGAGTGTCTCCCTTTTTGTTCTGCTTCCTTAATAAATCTGAACAGCTTTTAGCTACCCATTTCGCCAGGTTTATGAACTTATCATTTCCTGCTGTGAGGTGTTCCCTGTCAGGGAAAGGGAGGCCTGTGATGCAGATGTGGAGGATTGAGTCACCGTTTGGTGTCAATAACTGGTCGAGATAATGTCTGTATGGCTTGAAAGCTTGAATATCACCTTCAACTGCTTTCAAAAATAGCGAATCATCCATTATGGCTATATAAGACTTGCCATGACGACCTGAAACGTTTCCTGTTTCAACGTTCTGACTCAGACGGTTGACAGCCGCCATGACAGAGAATATCGAGAATTTTGATTTGCTTGAGAGAAACTAGAACTCGTTCCAATAAATAACAAGAAAAAAGATTAGAATGTAATACTTACCTTTGTAAGTAAGTAATTGGAAGGACTTCTTCGATCGCAAGAAAAAAAAAATAATCAGAATGTGATACCTAACGTTGTAGATGGAAGGAGTTTTTCAATCACAAAAACAAGAAAAGGATCAGAATGTAATACTTGTTCTATAGAAGTAAAGCGTTATTATCTTCAAAATTAATTCTTACAATATAAGACATTATAGAAAATAAAATTTGGTGAAATCTATATATTACAAAATCTTTTTAAATAAGTTAATTTTATATCCCTTTGCCCCTTTTGTTTTTATATTATTTTGATGGATTAATCCTAAATTTTAATAGGCAAAAAATAATTAATTCACATGCTTTATAATTAATTCAATTATATTTAAATATAATTAGTTAATTCAATATTGTTGATCATATTATAATATTTACATGTTTTATAATTATAAAATTAAATAGCATAAAACATTCATGAAATTAAATAGCATAACTTCAACAGCATAACAATTGAATCTTGAAATTCAAATGAACAAATTTTGTATAAAAAACTAAATAAATGTGACCTAATCATAAAATATTAAAATTTAATTGTATAATTTAAAGTGGATAAAAATTCAACATAAATAACTTTATATTATAAATAACAAACAATATACTATAATTCATTGATCACAATACTAGGTTCATAAATAATGATATAAACAAATTTCATCATAGTCTACGACTATGTATTTTAATTTTTAATGTTAAATATTAAAGCATGAACGTATATTCTATTATAAAATATGAAAATTTTAATGCAAAATAAAGAATGTATAAATAAACTTATAGTGTTAGTATCAATAATAAATAAATATCATTGGACAATACAATTAAGACTCATTTACACTTATGTTCCTTAAATATTTTTTGATATCATCATATTAGTACTAATTAATATGCATAAAATATCTTGATTATTTAACTGTTAATTTGATTTGAAAGAGTCATCGGCATTAAATAGTATTTAATGAAATAATTATATGGTGGGAAATAATTCCAAACTTTGGTAAAGGTATTGAATCATATGGCAAGAGTTTGTATAAATCAGTTATAGCCTCTTTAACATCAAAGGAAATAAATATGCCATTCTTAACTTTTTAAATATAAATTAGTTAATTTAAAAATAAGTAATATATAAATAAATTATGATTAAAAATGATTTCTATTTCATCTCAGTTATAAGTAACATTAGTATTTTCCAAATTAATTATTTTTATTGATTTGATAACTTATTATTTCTTTTATCATAGGCAACGACTTCTTATAGTAATCATATGGATAACATTATTAAGTAAACACATTGATAAGACTCTTTGGGTATGTTTGGGAGTTTAGGATGGAATGGTAATTAATGAAACGGAATGGAATGGAATGGTAATTAATGGAATGAAATGGACCACTCCATTGTTTGGAAGTTTAAATAAAATAAGAGAGGTTTGAAAGGCAAGTCAAGTCATTCCATCCATGACCCCCCAATTTGAGAGGTCACAAAATATTAAATTTTGGATGGCAAAGGATGGCTTCCAAGTCATTAATTGTCATTCCATCCTGTTTTAAAATAGACTCCCAAATAATGGCCTGAATCACTTGAGCAATTCCATTCCATTCCCTTCCATCCCTCTACCCACATCCAAACATACCCTTAAATGGTTTGCAATTACACAAAATGATCGGAAAAGGACTAACATAATTGATGCCAGAATTTATAATATGATAAGAACAGAAACTTGCAAGTAAGTGATTAAGAGTAGAGTTCTGTAGGCCAAGGTCGGTGGATAATAACCTCATATGGAAGGATTACAAGTTACAACTAGGCTCTTGAAGGCGTAGCCCTTAAACCCAAGGCTCTCTACCTTCGCAAATTCTGAAATTGGTTCACATAGTCCATGCTCTGTATCTGTTTTTCGTTTTAAATGGCTCTGGTTCCCAGTCGTCAATTTCATCTGGAAAGCTCCTTCTCTAAATTCCACGGCACTCCTCTCCAGTTCTTCAGGTACACTTATTCATTTCCTCTGAAACCACACACCCTCTGCGCAAATTCTCCCGCTGATAAGCGCCCACCTGGAAAGTCCACTTTGGTTTCCTCAGGAAAACCCATCTCTCAAAATGCGGAGTTATCAAACAGCAGGAGCTGGTTGGCCGAGTGGCACAAACCCTCTAAACGAATCCAGCTCAAGTCGCCTCAGGCAGTGTTTAATTATAGAAATAGTAGTGGTAACAATATCGATAGTAGCGGTACTGGCAGTACAATGGAGAAAATCGTGGAGAAATTGAAAAGGAATGGTTTTATGGGTGGTGACGGTAGTGTGAAGAAGGATAAAGAACAAGAGAGAGTGATAGAAAAGGGGAGCGTAGAGGATATATTTTATGTAGAAGAAGGAATGCTGCCGAATAGCAGAGGTGGGTTCTCCAGGGAATCGCCATTAGGTGTAGATGATGTGTTTAGGAGTGATGGGGAGGTGAGGTTTCCCTGGGAGAAGCCAAAAAAGGTGGCGAATGAGGGGGAAGGTGAGAAGTGGAGTGCGAGGAGTAAGAGCAGGACACATTTGGCGGAATTGACATTGCCTCCGTCAGAGTTGAGGAGGTTGAGACAATTGACTTATCAAGAAAAGAGCAGGGTAAGGGTTAAGGGAAGAGGCGTTACTCAGGAAGTGGTGGATGCCATTCATCAGAAGTGGAAAATGGCCGAGATTGTGAGAGTGAAAGTTGAGGGTCCACCTGCACTTAATATGAAGAGAGTACATGAAATATTGGAGGTGTGTTACCTGCATATGTCGTCATTTTCACGATTATGAATGTGAACATATTTCATTTATTCTTCACTTGATGTTGGAATAGAAAAGAAAGAATAAGCGGATGAGCAAAAACTATATGAAGCTAATGATGGTCCTTATCATCATCATATGTGCTTTAGCTCTTATGCTTTGTTGGACTAGAACCTAGAAACAAGCTTGATTGATTATCTTTTCTCAGTCAAGTGCACAGAACTATGTTGCATGATTTCACTTGAGGATAGAAGATAAATACAATCTGTACACAGTAACTGATGAATGTGTTAGATACTTGCACTATTGAGCCGACAAGCTGGTCAGTTTTGAAATCTGTGCTGATATTTTCTTTTGTTTGCCGCAAAATACATAGCTACTTGATACATCCCTGTTAGAGATAAGTATGGAACATTATAGATAACAGCTGACTGATTTGCCACATTTTGTTGTAGCAGTAATCCACTATCTAATGGTGCTTTTGGCTATTAACTAAGCTGTTCCATTTTGAAAAGATAAATTTCAATTCATACTCTGTCAGTGTGTAGTGCATCTACTGTCTGCTTCCTTGCTAGAGAGAGGTATAACCCACTTTTAGAGATCATTTTGCTACATTTCTTTTTTCTTTCTAGCAGTAATCACCTTGCTAATGCGTTGTAGAGATTATCAATCAAAGTGGTCAGTATTGAAAAAGATTGATTTCCCCAAGTTTGCACTTGGCAGTTGGGAAACTGATCGTTACTGCATCCCTGATAGCGGTTGGTGCACTATGATCAATATCATTATGGTGCATTTTGTCTCTAGAAGTAGTCATCTATCCTGGAATGCTATAGGTTGTCAAAAAAGCTTGTCAGTTTTGAAAATATGTTTACCTCCAGATTTGGTTGCTGTCAAGAAATTGCATGCTGCAGCCCTATGAGAAATAGGCATCAACCACTTCTGAAGGTCATCTGATACATTTTCTCTCTAGAGGAGATCAACTGTCTAACGTGAACTTTATAAAGTGTAGTCTTATTTTCTCATTCTGCTGTAGGGGATGGATATATGATAGTTTTAGAACCCTTACGTACAGTTAAACCAACATTCGTAGAGCTTTGCTATTCCTGTTTTATTGTACCATCATTTGCTTGGTTTCCTATTCTCTGCATTTCTTAGGAGCCGTAAGTGGTTCAGAATGAAATTAAAGTATTAGACATTAAGACAAGTAATGTGAGAACATTATCCATTCGTTTATCTGCTGAGATAAATATATCTCATTTGATTGTGAAATTTTCATCTTTGGACTACCCTCTTCTTCTTTTCTAAATTTTTAATATGTTATAAATGTTATAAACAGAGAAAAACTGGCGGGTTAGTAATTTGGAGGTCAGGCAGTTCTGTCTCATTATATAGAGGAGTCAGCTATGATGTTCCTTCTGCCCAATCCAACAAAAGAATATCTAAGAGAAATGAAACATCTATGAATTCCTTACCAACGCCAACTGTTAAGACCATTAGAGGTCCTTCTTTACATGAGGTGCATGAATCTCATGTGGATGAAAAAACTGCTGCTGAGGCTAAGGAAAAGAGAGAAACAAGTTTGATATCGGAAAGGAAATACGAAGATGAAGTAGATAAGCTGTTAGATGGTCTGGGTCCCAGGTACAAAGAGTGGCCAGGCTGTGATCCATTACCTGTAGATGCAGATCTACTTCCTGGAATAGTTCCTGGTTATCAACCTCCATTCAGGATACTTCCATATGGAGTGAGAGCCAATCTTGGATCAAAAGAGGCAACAGCTTTACGTTGGCTTGCTAGGGCTCTTCCTCCACATTTTTCGTTAGGTAAGCATTTTTTTCCCTGGTCATTCATTGTGGGATTCGAAACCCTTTAATGGTATATGCAATTTCTGTTTCCAGGAAGAAGTAGGCAGCTCCAAGGCTTGGCTGCAGCCATGATTAAATTATGGGAAAAAAGTTCAATTGCAAAGGTTGCACTCAAACGGGGTGTCCAGCTGACTACCAGCGAAAGGATGGCTGAGGATATTAAGGTAATAAGAAAATTATTTATTTATTAATACTTGTGGATCCCACCTTATAATTTCAGAAATGAATGTTCTCTATCAATGTCGAGGATCTTGGAGCAGTTAAAGGTTGAAAATTGACCAAGTGGGTTGATGCTTGATCTTCAGATAGTATGCATTAGGTTGCTGCTTGTTATAAAGCAGAAAATAAGAAAAAGAAAGGATGGAAGACAGAAATTGTTTGAATTTACTGCAGGATATTATTTTCTCTGAATTGTGTTAATTTTGTAGTGGCATAATCTTTTAGGTCCACTTCGGTATAATGTTCTCTCAAAAACTTCCTTTGCACTGTTAATTGAAGTAAAAAAGAAATAGAAAGATTACTTATTTTCCAAAAAAAAAAAAAGAAATAGAAAGACAAGAAGAAAGGAAAGGGGCTGAATTTTTGAAGGAAAGCTTGTGATGTAGATCCGGTAGAAGATGTGATAACTAGTCAATAAAACATACAAATTGATTAATGGGCTAGTGGCTCATGTTTTGCCTAGTTTATCAAAAGATTACATCTGATTTCCTTGTCTAGTTTTGTGAGCTAACATGAAGTATCTGCATAAGATCTGCTATTTAATTTCTCTAGGAAATGTGAAGATGATACTATAGTTTGAGACCCTGAACAAGAATGTCACATATACAAAGAAAACTGAATGCATTGTAGTCTTAAACACTGATGAGTCCACTTCCCTATATGGGAGTTTGTACTATGCTATATGTCATGCAAAAACACTAAGACTGTGTAATCCACTTTATTGGCTGCAGAAATTGACAGGTTGCATACTACTGTCTAGAAATAAGGATTTCTTGGTCTTCTATAGGGGTAAGGACTTTTTGGCACCAGAGGTTGCTGAAGCATTGCTAGAAAGGGAGAGGTTGGCCAAGTCTTTGCAAGATGAAGAAGAACAGGCACGTTCAAGAGCCTCAGCCCTGGTTACACCAACTGCCGAAATGATGGAGCAAGCAGGAACTGCGGGAACCTTGGAAGAAACTTTAGATGCTAATGCAAGGTGGGGGAAGAAATTGGATGAAAGTCATAAAGAGGAACTTACAAAAGAAGCTGAAATAGCTAGACATGCTAATCTCATGAGAAAACTTGAAAAGAAGCTTGCCTTTGTAAGTTTTTGTAATTTGGGGTTTTGATTTTTGTGCGATATTTATGCTGTATCTCTTAGCTATGAAGTATAGCTCCTGCTAGAATTTAGAATATAGTCACCTGTCAAAGTTCACAATTGCTGTTTACTGCCTTTTGTTTCATCTCATATAACTTTGCAAGGATTAAGTATCACACATCGCAAAGCATAGTGAATCAACCTCATGCCACTGCACTATTTGTTAGTCCGGAAAATTCCAATTGCTTAAAACTCTCAGTTTCTTTTTCTCACAGGCAGAGCGAAGGTTGGTGAAAGCCGAACAAGCCTTGAGTAAAGTTGAAGGATTTTTGCAACCAGCAGAAAGGCAGGCAGACCCTGAAAGTATAACTGATGAGGAAAGATATATGTTTCGCAAGCTTGGTTTGAAGATGAAAGCTTTCTTACTTCTTGGTAAAACTTGAACCCAATATGTGGTACTTCTTTGATGCTTTCTGTTTGGGCACCACATGATGGATAATTTCAAACTTCAGGTAGACGTGGGATCTTTGGTGGTACGGTTGAAAACATGCATTTGCACTGGAAGTATCGTGAATTGGTTAAGATCATTCTGAAGGCTAAGAGCTTTGAACAGGTCAAAAAGATTGCACTAGCTCTTGAAGCTGAAAGTGGAGGTGTCTTGGTTTCAGTGGATAAAGTCTCCAAAGGATATGCTATAATTGTATACAGGGGAAAGGACTATCAGCGTCCTTCCACTTTGAGGCCAAAGAATCTTTTGACAAAGAGGAAAGCTTTGGCACGTTCTATAGAGATTCAAAGGCGTGAGGTATTAACAAACTTTATATTGCTGATGTAAAATCTTATTTCTTTGCATGCGGGTCTCTGTTTATAGGCTTCCAAATAACATCTTAAACTCTCTGCACAGAGGTGTTTACAATACCTACTGCCTAGTACCAATCAGGCCAATCAGGAACACATCCACTCCTCTCTGAATTGCTTTTGATCTCCTTAAACTGAAACCTATTCTTCTGATTCATGTGTGGCATCGCTTACTGAATCAACTGATCAATCAGTTAAATGTGTAAATTACCAGTTATGAACCTTATCTGTACCATATTACTTCTGTTAGATAGAGCTGTAATTACATTCTGAATCCTTGAACAAACAATCCACGTTCAATGCATGAACTACTGTTTTGAAACAATTCATTATTGCATGCTGCTCCATGCTCTGTCAAGAATCAGTGCACACTGATGGGCTGCAAACTGAGGTCATGAGTAGAAGTTTCAACCTTGCTAAACAGACATCGCAGTTGTTGGATAACTTTTAGCATGTATTTTATCCAGAGGTTTGAATCAATAATTGCAATATGAACACTGTTGATGGTTTTTGATATGCATTTCTTTTAGTAACATTCCCAAACACGGGTTTTTAGATATCACATAGTTTCTCTCTCTGTTTCCTTCTATGTGCTTGCACACACAAACAGGATTAAATCTGCTTGGTGATTGGTTGCATAAAAATTCGTGAAAGAATCTATTAAGCAATTGCGCTATGTTTCTCGTTCACAACACAGTAAAAAGAGAAAAGCAGATGGGTCACCTTGGTATTTCATTTAGTGCATTGATTGAAAAGGCTGTTCATGTGCTGTTGCACTAACCTCCTTGATAGTATGATTTATCTAAACGTGCAAAGGTTGTCTTTCTGTTTGTTTGTTCTACATTAGGGAAGCAAATTTTAATCAACATGTAGATCCATGTTTTCTAACTTTTGACTTCTTTACCTGGTTTAGAAATTTGGTTACTTGAAAGCAGTGGTAGAACTGGTAGCACAGATGCTTCATGTGTGGACAGGAGTAGTCATTTTGGTTAACTATGTCGTTTTAGCATATTCTTTTTGGGGAGAGGATTGAGAGAAAAAGGGTTTTAGGGGGGGAGGGTAGCATGCATGCTAACGGTTGGTCACAGAGAATATGACTCAGAAGTGTGAATAGTAAATGCTTTGTTCTATTTGCTGTACTTAGCTCTAGTTCTTTCAGTTGAAAATATGTTTACCTCAGTTCTTGTAATTAATCCTTTGAACATGTTTTTCAGGCTCTGCTAAATCACGTTTCAACCCTGCAGAATAAGGTGGAAAATTTAAGATTTGAAATTGTAAGGACTTTTTTTTAAAATCTTTAGTTATGCTTTGTCTTAAGCAACTTCTTTTATGAATCTCATTGTTATATTGTTTTGCCTTAATTCATGTTGAAAGGAAAAAATTACCAGTGTAAAAGACACAGGAGATGAAGAACTTTACAACATGTTAGATTCTGCTTATCCTACTGATGAGAATGACTCAGAGGTATGTACCTTTTGCTGAATATCTTGTGTTCTTCTTTTGTTTTCTCTATCAACTGTTCACTGTATCAAAATTTTACAACATTTATAGGACGAACAATATGAGGCATATCTTGAGACGTACACCAATGGAAATCCTAATCATGATGAGAATGATGATAATGGAACTGGGAATACTGTTCAAAATGTCCAGCTGGAATCAAACTTTCCTTGCAGTTTCCAGGATCAGGAGTCTGAAACAGAAACAGAACTCGAGGTTTATACTTGATCTTCTACTACTGATTTTTATGTTAAATAAACTATTCTAATTTCCTTATACCTCTACTGTACTTATATAAGGGTGAAGATGAGGCATATGATGATGAAAATGAAAGTACAGTTCACAATTTTCAGCTAGGTATGAAATATCCTTTCCATTTGCAGGATCAGGAGTCTGAAACAGAAACAGAACTTGAGGTTTATACTTGATCTTCTACTACTGATTTTTATGTTACATAAACTATTCTAATTTCCTTATATCTCTGCTGTACATATATAAGGATGAAGATGAGGCATATGATGATGAAAATGAAAGTACAGTTTACAATTTTCAGCTGGGAATGAAATATCCTTTCCATTTGCAGGATCAGGAGTCGGAAATAGAAACAGAGGTTAGTTTATACACGATCTTCCCCTTCTCTACTTTATTATTAGATGTACTAGTCTTATTCAATTTCAACAGGAAGATGGAAGTGTGGGAGATATTACAACAAATGATGGAGAAGATTATTTGGCGAGCGGCAACCTGGTTCAGCGCGATAAAAGTGATTTTCCATACTGCACACAAAATCATGAATCTGGGAGATCTAAAGATTGTTGACTGGCATTTGTATATGACATACTACCACAACTCTACATCAGACTGGTGTAAGAATACTGGTTTTACAATGAGCAGGACTCTGAAGAAAGAATCAGGAGCAGAGTTATACCTGGAGGGAAGTTCTGCCCCTCCATTGGTAAAAATTACTCACTGCAGGTGCATGTACATTGCTGAAAGTACATATTGGTGTCTTAATTCTTTGCCCTGATAAGTTTGCAAAGAGAGACAGAAGTTCACGACTATGGAAGGAAAGCAAAAGGCTTGATAGGGATAGCTCCCTGGAATTTCCGGAACCAGCTGTTTCTAGAGAGCGAGCCCGATTTGGGTCACGCTTCTGTTTCACTGCTTGTGTAATATAAAAAAAAGTCTCCACATTTCAGTGAATTATGTACGATACAGTGTACAGTTCATGTGCTCGTACCAAAGCTTAAAGACGAACTTGATCATTTCCTTTCCCCCTTTTTTTTTTTTGTTAATACAGTAAAATTTTGATAAATGAATATTTCGTAAATTAATAATTTTAATTAAATAATAATTTTTTCTGATTTCAACTTGAACTAATAGGATAAAATAATAATCTCGCTAAATGGATAAGACGATGGTTTAAAAAAAAATTCTTGAGGCCTACTAAAAATATAAATTAGATAAATATGAAAATTATATATATAATTTATAAAATAAAACACTTAAATAATTTTTATTTCAAATTTTATGCTTTTCTAAAATATGTATCTATAATCAATTGATTCTTCTTTTCATGCAAACTAAATTTAATTTCATTTAATTTTTTAGAAGGCATAAACTACATTCGACACATTTTTCTCATTTTGAGACAAGTAACTTTTCAAAGTCTCTACGGCAATAAAAGCTTCTTTTGGAGAAACATGTGGTATAACGTTACTATCATTTGGATCTTGATTGTCATTATCTTCCATACCTATTACTCCTTGAATAATTTTTTGTCCGTAGACGATTTCATTAAAGCTTTATTTTTACTAGGATAATTCAGAATCTGCTCTACATTCATGGCATTTCTATAATGTAAAATAGAAATAACTTCCCATAATCTTTGAATACCTTCAACATCACCAGTTTCTTCTTCTAGAAGCATATCTTCCTCGGATCGAATTTTGCAATGTCGAAAACAATTTGTAATAGTTGTGACCTTCACATCAATATTTCAAGCAGCACTAATAAAATAGATATCATTCAGGAAATTAATTTTTTCAGGATTTATTGCTCCCATCTCATTGCTTTCCAAGATGTTAGAATAAAAACGTCTATAATAAATCTTAAGTAATCAAATAATTTCAACATCACATGGTTGAATTTTTTATGTTGTATTTGGAGGCAAAAAGAATAATTCAACATTTCTCAAGCTTTCAATAACCTTGGGATGGGCTGGGCAATTGTCCACTATAAGCAGTACTTTTCTACCTGCCATTCTATCATCAAACCAACGAACAAATTCTTGAAAGAATAATCCAATCATCCATGCTTTTTTGTTGGCTTGATAATGACAATTAAGATTGTCAATATTCACATTTTTAAAGTATCCAGGATTAGCATACTTACCAATAACCCAAAGAGATACTTTATCTGAACCATCCTCATTGCAACAAACAACAACAGTAAGTCTTTCTTTGTCCTTTTTCCATCCTTCTAATTGCTTTGTAGCTAGTGAATGATTTGCTTGCAAACGATAAAATAAGCCTGTTTCATTCATATTATAGATATCCCTCCAATAAAATTTGTCCAATTTAGCTCGAATTTTAGGTATAGCTTCTTCAATATTCTCCATGACAATTAAACCGCTTTCACCAAATCTTCTATAAGACTTAATCCCATGTCTCGCCTTGAACCGTTCTAGCCAACTACTTGAGAAGTTAAATTCTAAATTTGCATCACCATACATCTTCTGTAGAAACTCTCTTGCTTTAGTTTGAATCATTTCTCCAGTCATGTTCACTTTCTCTTGATATTGGGGAAACCACTCATACAATACCTTTTTCTAATTCAGGATATTTTGTTGATTTGTGTCTTTTAACATTGTTATTTGTTATCTCTTTTGATAAATAATGTTCAACACTTTTAAGAGTATTTGATATTGTTTTTTTAAATTAAAAAGAATTGAATTAAACATAAAAGAGAGAGTCCGAAAGTTTCAAGTATAAGACCAAAACACTACAAGCTCAACTGACCCGGCCCCATAGAAATAAACTGCAAACAACATGACGTTCAGGCGAGCGAAAGCAATCAATCGGCTAAGCTGTGAACAAAGGGAAAACGCAAAAAGGGCAAACAAATCTAACTTTCACAACCCATCCAAAAGTTACTCAAGAAGGAAATAGTGGATCTAGCTAGGGCACGAAACTGTGACGCCCTCAGAGGCTTCGTCTGCTACTGCCCACAGTGACAACGGTAAGAGATAAAGCATAAAGACTGGAGGTACTTTGCCGGGCTAACTAATATTTGTGAATTTGCAGGAAGACCGAAGGATGGACGAGATCCCTGCGAGGGCTTCCTGGAGCTCAATGTCGATCGGAAGCGAAAGGATGGCAGCTGGATGATCAACAGGTTAGTAGCAACACCTTCCTCCCCTGAGTTTACCGATCTGAGACTGCCGGTCTGAGAATCGACCATGTAGTATTTGATATTGTTGATTGACTAATAGAAAGATCAAACTTTTGTTGAATCCACTGTTGCAAATCTTTTTGACTTGAAGAGGGATTCTGATTTTTGTACTCACATAATACTTTTCTCATCTCATCAGTTAGCGTGGACTTTTTTACACCTTTCAAATAAGTAGTCATGGAAGAGAAGATATAATATATGAATTTTTATATTTTGGTATATGATGTTAAAGTATATGTATCTATTTATAAACTCTATACAATACTGGATACTTGAAACAATTCACAACACTTCATATTCTAATATACTTACATGCACTCTATTTTGAATCACGCTAACCTAAGATTAATAAACTTAAATACAATGCATCATCATTAATTAATTGTTTATTTATTTTCTTTTCTTAGTTACAGAAAAAAATTAATTGTTTAATTTGACAAACATAATGTACAAAATAAAAATTATTCTATAAATTAATAAATATTAATTTATCGATAAATTAATAAAATATTCATTTATCGATAAATTAATAACTCCGTATAAGATAATAATTTTTCAGGCCCAAAAAATATTCATTTATAGAGGTTTTATTGTACTTTGTGGTAATTCCTGTGCACGTGTGTTTAGGGGTGGCAGTTAAGGTCCGGCTCGGTCTTGGCCTAGTTTGACCAGACTTTGGGTTTGGTTCGGACTTAGGTTTGCTCGAGTTCAGTCTCACTCGAATTTCAAAAATTCTAAAAAAGACCTCATTTTTAATAAAAATGAATTGTTTTTTAGTTTTAATCTAAAAATAAAAATACGGTTGGGCTACACCTAATCAGGCGTGTGCTTGGATTGGATGAGTCTAATCCGGCTTGACCCATTATCAAGCCCACGTGTGCTTGCTCTCAGTAATTTAGTAGAAATTTGGTTGCAATAAAATCTAAAGAATACGTTAACAAAATTGAAAATTTACCCAAAAAAACAAATAAAAGTTAATTAATTCAATAAAAAATAAAAAAAAATGAGAAGCACTTTTAAAATTAAAAATAAAATAAACAAATTTCAAAATTTTCTATTATATTAATAAAATTTGTTTTCATTACATGAGGATTATACGTGATTTTTAAATTATAATTACTAATATTATTGCCTAAACTCTACTATTATTTCAAATTAAAATTCTAACAACTAATAATTGTTATTACATCAAATTCGTTTTTTGTCAAGCTAAGACTTCTCTTTGGTTCCTACTGAGTTGTATAAGGAAATTATAACTTATATTGACCTTCACCCAATTGTGCATATTTCCGTTTGAATTCTTTCATCTTACCTTTGTCTATTTAACTTTAATGGAACTCCAAATTTTACCCATAAGTAATCACTAATTAAAATTTTGTAGAAGATATCATATAGACTATGAAAATTCCATTTCCATGAACAAGTTTAAATTAAATGGTAAGACGGTCAATATACAATATAATTTAAAAATCAAATCGAAAGTTAAACGGCTGAAATAAAAAGTTTACGATTCAACCAGTATTAGATTATTATAAAATTAGTTAAAGATTGAATAAAATTAAAAAATTGTCCGTACTTATTGAAGAATTTAAAGTTTAATTAAAAATGAGATTGTTAAATAAGAATTAATTGATTTATTTTAATCTATAGAAATCGATTAGTCTCAAACCAATTTAATTAATAAAATAATCAAATTTTAATAATAAAAATTATTAAAATAAATCGGATCAAAAATTTAAAAATCAATTTGAAAAATTAGTTAGATCAAAATCTTAACGGTGGTTTGATTTTTTTTTAATCATGGATCCAGCCTTTAGCCCTTGTTTGATTCCAATAATAATAATGTTGTCATATCTATCAACGTTGTCATATATCTACTCAATTATTGGAGTTTCATACTTTCCATCCTAAAACATCATGGTTGGCATAATATTCCAATCATGTGAGTTTGAATCCCCACACTTAATATAAATTTTTTTGGATGAGTTTGGGGGTTATAACAATGTAATTTTAAATATATTAAATTATATGGGGGTTATAACAATGTAATTTTAAATATATTAAATTATATTATTCTAATTAATTAATTCTTTAATTATTATATAAAATATTACTATTTTATTCAAATTAATTTGAACTATTTGAGTTGGTCGACTCGATTCTTTCCTAATCTGAGTCGAATCCAAAACTCTATTAAATTAAAAATGATCTGATAAAATAATACAGTAAAAAGAAATATACTGATTAATTTACAATTGGGTGCCAATTTTGCCGTTTTTAGCCTTGATGTTATGCAAAGCAACGATTGAACCAAACCCAATACTCACAATCCTGTCAAATTATACACTCATTTTTTATGTTCAAGCTTTAGGATAGAACTCTTTAACTCCGACAAAACAGCATGCCTTGAAGGGGACAAGACAATTTCTTTCCATACTGAGCCAGACTCCCAAATGGGGCTTGCGTTAGGGTGAAGATCATATACGTTGTCTGCATCAGCTGTCAAGTTGGTTACATTTGTCAAGCATTTGATGTCTTCAGGGTCAACAAGCAGCTTATTTCCATCCCCATCTTTCCATGCTATTAACTGCACTCGCCAACCAAATTAGCTCATTAAGCATTTAACAACCCCTCATAACCAAAGGTCTTACCTAGTTACCTTGGGTGGGCCTCCCAGTGCGTTGGTGCAATAGAGTCGAGCGTTATCAACAAGTTGGCAATATCTTGGAAACGCAGTTGCGAAACTCTTGTGGGACTTCAGTTGTGACTTCACCCTGACTGCTCTTCCAGTCATTATAGCTCTCCTGCTCAAATTCACCGTATCAAGTCGTTAATTCTGTTGTTACTTGTAAAACTTAACCAGTAAAACAATATTAAAGATTTTAAATTTACCTTATGCCTCTAACAACAGCTAAATAAGCATCACAGACAACCCCCACCAACTCTATTCTATATGACTTTCTCTTCGTTAATTCTCCATTCTCATTCTGGTCCTCCTCTTCCTCTATTTGTTCCCAGTAATTCTCAGTAATGGTGCCATCTTCAGCCACCTTATAGCCTACCCCCATCCTGTACCGACGTCTGTGCACATTACGAGCCATGGCAATCGTCTGCTCAACGAAAGGCTCCCATGAAAGTGTTCCGTCCATGATCACATCCCGTCCCTCGTTCAGTGCAGTCACTAGGAGGGATTGTGCAGCATCAGTTGAAGATTGATGCACCTGCATTTTACCCGCAATTACGATCAATCGATCATGGATAGGAATATGAAGTTATATGTAGACATTAGAGGTACCAATTCAGCAGTTTGAAGCATGTCATCGTGGTGACCGCTAGAGCTAAGGGCTCTGAATATAACATCGGTTTCTTTGAAAGCATCGGCCTCCACAACCACCGCATTTTCCTTAGCCCCCGACCAAAATGAGCTTACAATTTTAACCATATGAGCGTTATTATAAAATAGCACATGTAATGGAATTTATATTTGTCTATGATAGGTAGTTAATTATGACGATTTAAATGGTTTAGCTATTTACTCCTTGAGGATATCTTTAAGAACAGTGCTCTTGCCAGCTCCCATCCCACCGCCCATAAGCAGTAGCACCGGACTCCTCTCGCCCAGGGCCACCGGCATCATGACTTCCGTACATTTTGGTTCACCCTTTCCAATTGCTTTCATCTGCTCAACTAGAGTGCAGATCTTCCTTGTCATCTTCAAACTCTTGCTCACCCTCTCAAATCTCTGTTTCCTGAACAATTCAAGAGTTGACAAAAGAGAAGGGCTTAAAAATAAACTTCAGTTTTATAATAATGTCTTGTTAGTTTAATCAATTATTGTCTCAAATTTATAGTATTAGCTAGTCATATATATCAACTGCTATGTGGGCCTCACAACACTGAAAAATAATGTTACCTTGTGGCAGCCATTACAAAGTTTTTCAGCTTCGGTTTCTTCTCCGATTCTGTGTCCACAACCTGTCAGCCACATAAGGAAGGAAAGAACTGAGAAGAAGAAGATGATGAAAAGAAGATCTGTACTTTTACCTTCTCTCTTTTGATTACCCTCACTTCGGTATGTGTTTTATGTACCTGACTGATCATAACAGAAGCTTGATTCCAGTGAAACGAGAAGTATGTAAGGATGCATCTCTCGAGCTCTTCTATGAGCTTCACACACAGAGATTCAGCCTCAGGTTCATCAGCAAAATACTCAAAGATGTTGTCCTCAGAGCCTGCAGGTGTCTTCAGGTAATCATAAGCCAACTTGCACAGCTGTGGACATTCATTTGGATCTACAAATCCCATTTGTCTAGCTGCACCAACACTCAAACCCACAGATTTTTAGTCCTCCCAAGAACTCTTACAAAAGCAAATACCCTTAATTCCCAGAAGATGTGAAGGGGACAAAATCGAAAGCTTTAAGAAAAAGTGTGTGAAGAGGACAATTACCAAAATAATGGGAGAATCTCTCAATCCTCATAACACGGCCGGACTCTGTCCTGTCTAACTTAGGAACGATGCTGGGGTCTTTTCTTTCAACTCTCGTCTTCTTCCGGCGAAGGCGTTCCACGGCGACGGCCGCCATCAACCCCAAGAAAGTGACAGCAAGTACATGAGCAACAACCAACTTTCCAAGACCACTGTCTGAAAAAAGTAAGCAACGCCCAACGGCTCAAGTTAGATACTGAAAAAGAGAGACCACTTATTAGTACCTTGAGAGTCAAGACAGCCTTACTTTGTTGCATTCTTGTTGAATGGTGGAGGAAGGTGCCTATTGCTTGAATCTGACCGTGATTTCTTAAGTGGTCATCGATTGAGTTTGGAGGTGATCCAATAGATATAAACTCAAACTTATCTTTTTCTAATTTCTTGTGCCAATACAATTATTAAATTAATTAAAAGGACATTATAAGAATGATTATTAAATGCTAGTGGCAAGTTTAAAACAGATATGATAAAAATGATTTATATTTTGATTAAAAAAAGCTAAAAATATATATAAAAACAAGCTTACATGAAATATATTAAGGGCTTGTGGGAGGCATTAAATATATATAAAGTTTGGCATACCGACAATTTGTCACTTATGGTGGAGATTAATGATGATCGCTCAACTTTTGTTTATTTTTTGATTTAGAGCATTGGGCGGATGCTTCAATCATCTTTATTGGAAAGAAATGCTCATTTAAATTTTAATGGTTTGTTCTTACTTCGAGAAAGAAAAAGTTTGTAGGGCTCGGGACACGTACGCATGAGCTTCTGCTTTACATCTTTTGATATATTCCATTGCCTCGATGGCGAAACGACGTTACCAAAAGCTAAGCGGTCACCTCCAAAGTTAATGGATAATATTCGTTTTAATTAAAAATAAAATGTTTAAGTTCCAAATTAAATTTAAATTTGAGTTAGTAATTCAAAATTATTCATAATAACAATGCTATTTTGTTTTAAAATGAAAAATAAGTGATTAAAAAATTAAATCGATTTGACCAAGTTAACCGTAAAAATTTGATTCGTTTAACTTTTTGATTTTGTTTATATTAATAATCCTGCTTATTAAAAATTAATAGATTTATTAATTAATAGGGCAATTTTTATAATTAATCAATTTTTATAAACTAGTTAGTTTTTAGTTTTTACATGACAGCTTGCTTTCTCAATTAAACTCTTATCTCTTTGAATGATAAAAATAATTTCTTTTTAATCCTATTTTTAGTTTTTTTTTTAATTTTGGCCCCACCTTTATTACATGTTAATTTCATGACGGAATCTAATACATTTAATTTTCATTCTGATTTTTGAAAAATAATGATAAATTGAGTTTAATATAACATAATCTAAAATTAATAAATTAAGTTTAAATTGAGTATTCTTAAATTTAAAGAGGTTAATTTAACTTAGCTTGAATGTAATGTAACTATGGGAATGAGTTAAATCGATTTACAACATCTTTTAATTAAATTATATTAAGATAATATTATTTTAATTTCTACCAAATTAGATTTTGAATTGTCAAATTCAATTTAACTATATCTCAAATCAAATTCAAGTAAACAAACAAATGGCTTCCATCCATTTCATTATTATTCTTAATTTTATTAAATGGATGAAACAAATGAAATTGACAAAAACAACAAAAAAAGATCGGACACCACCAAATTATAATCCCTAACCGACAAGTGATTAAGACATTAACTTATCTCAAGGAGCTGGCAGCAGCGGGGTTTGACTCAACTTACCGCAAGGCGACATACAATTTGATGAATGATGATGAAGTTTTAGAATTCTAAATTGGGTAGGTAAGATTGTACAAGACATGACATGACATGAAAATGGTATACAATTTAGGAGATTGGCCCTTTTCCTGGCCTTATTCTGACCCTTTTTATCTTAGCCATCCACTCAAATGAGACCCACACGAGTGAATGGCTCAAATAAAAAGACGTCAGAATAAGGCCAAAAGAAGGGAGACAAAAGATTTATGGCCTACAATTTACCTCTTTGATATTGTTCGGTATCAAGTAAGGTATTTAAAATATTGGTCAATATTACAAAGTTTAAAATTTTAAAGGATTTATTTGTAAAAAAAATAATTTTCAAATTTTAATTACTTTTTAGCTTTAGTAGTTCTAAGCGTAATATAATATTTATACCAACATAAATAACAATATGATATGCATGTTACAAAAAAGACATGAATAAACTTAGAGATATAAAAATGAATTAACCATACAAGAACTTTCAAAATAAAATAAATATTTAGAAGATTCTAGTTTTATTACATTAATTTGTATAAAATATTAAATACATATAAGTTCTGTATACACACTATTATAATTTTATTACTTTAGCTGAATCAAATATAATCTTCGTTGAACCACATAACATTGTCTAAATATACAAAAAATAATTTATCTCCATGAATTATAAAGTAAATCCCTATTTACATCCATTTATTTTTCCAACTTTTTGCCTCTAATACTGGTTGTATGTGACCGGTATCATGAAAGACCTAATGCTTTCTTCCCCTTGATTTTGAGTCTCAAGTCTTCCTCCGATGGTATCTTTCCACCACCTCTCTCGGTGGCTGACCACCATGCCATGAGCTCATCCTGTTATAAAACGCAGACAAAATGTTCAACTGACTGGAGCCAAAATGCTTAACAAACAACAAACAGTAAGTGCAACTATGTCTTGTCCTATGAAGTTTCTGACATGGACCCTCGACGTTCAGTTCATTCAGCCATGAAGCTACACTGTTCCCAGAAAACAAATATGGTTACATGAGCTACAAACAGAAAGAAACTTCATATATTTGAGTTCAGCTCTAGACCTGACTTGTTGATACGGAAAGTATTCATTCAGCTCAAATGATATTTACATTATCTGAAAGATAATTTCATAATGTTAACAATTAGATAATAAATAGGATTAGGATCTTAACAGTAAAAGAAATTCTCAGATCTTTCTGATTAGGGTATTGAAAGTTTTTAATACCATAAGAAGTGATCATCTACAACAAAAGAGGTCTATATGTAAGTATAATTATTATTCGATCTTTCAGTGTCTCACAAGTTATATCACCAACAAAGTACATGATGGCTATCCTTCCTGATGAATTTTAGAATTAGAAACTAACTAAAATAAAGTAGAATGGAAAAGATATAATGCAAGAGGCAATTTATTGATGAGTTACCCTTTACATTAACGTTGAAGGCCTAGATATATAAGCAATGAAATAACAAAACTTTGCTAATATCTAGATAAAGATTAAGCAAACAAATCAAAATTTTAAAAGTTTAAATCCTAATAGATAATAACTTTATCTTAATAGATAAAATTTTATCTTTTAACAAATATCATCTCTTATCTTTACTACTTTCCAAATTTTACCTTTAAACAAAGATTTCATTTTTAATAACTTTGAATCATTCTCCAACATTCCCTCTTTATTCAAAGTTGTAAGATTTTTTGAATTTGATGATGTACTTTCCATCACCTTTCAATAGTTGAAGCATTTCTCTCTATTCTTCAACATGAGCACTTCTCTCATCGCTTATCTCCATAGAGCACTTATCTCTATGATAGGTCTTGACGCACTTCTCACCAACTAGAAGATGTCTTCTTCAATCACTTGCACTATATTTGTTTGTTCTTCATTGTTAAACTTGCAATAATCCTTTTTCATAAAGTATTTAGGCTTCCCTTTATGCCAGCAATCTTTCTCTTTATGGCCAAACTTCTCACAATGGCCACATTGAGGAAAGATTCGTTTCCTTGTTGATGATGGAATCTTTGCTATATAGGCTACCTCCACCATCTTTTCACTCTCTTGGGCTTGGGCTCTTATTGCCCTTCTTTATTTTTGAACTTCTAGAACATTAATCACTCATAAGTCCCTCAAGATCTTTGAGAGCTCTGATATCATGTTGAATTTTAAAAAATATAAGATGAGATAAGGTAAAGATTAAGGAATACGTAACACTCAAGTCATCTTATTATTAAACTTGGTTGCCTTATATAGGCAAAATACAAAAAAATAAAATAGATATTTCAGCCAACAAATCTGGCTTATAAGATAAGATTAAAGATAAACTAAGATCTATTCTAAAGGAATTTTAACAACTCTAAAATTTTGAATTAATTCTCAGCATTCCCTCTTAATTCAAATTTTCAAGGATGGAGCACTTCTCTCCTAATGTAATGCACTTCTCATCACAGTTTTCAATTTTGTTAATGCACATTATCATCAACTTATAAATATTGGAGCACATCTCTCCATGGCGCACTTCTCATCAACAAATCTAAAAAAGGGTTTCTTCTTGTGTCGCTTTAACTAAATTTGCATGTTCTTTTTTAAATCTGCAATTCTTTTGCAAATGACCAAATCTTTTGCAGTTATAGCATCGAGGCTTTCCTTTGTGCCAACAATATTCCTCTTCATGATTCCTAACTACGTCCTCAGCTTCATCCTGATCAAGCACATCAACAACTTCAAAACTGATCTCATTGTATCCAAAAGCTTGTCGCGTTGTTTCCAAATTCTTTTCATCTTCTGTGCTCTACTGCATCTCCAATCTAATTATCTCAAATTCTACCTCATAAACTCTCTCTCCTCTCTCTTCAGTTTCATTCATCAGAATATTGTCTTCTAATGACTTCTCGATGTCTTTCACCATTGAAACATAGGGGTGAGCTGTTGTTGAATTGCTGGCAGCCATGGGAACATTATTTTTTGTATTTTTTCACTCACTCTCACAGTCCCTCAAGGATCTAAAACTCTGATACCACTGTTGGAATTTTAAAGAAAAGATGATAAATAAGATGGGATAAGATAAGAATTAAAGAATACGTAACACTCCTATGCTTTTATTATTAAACTTGGTTGCCTTATATAGGCAAAAGGAATTTAAACAACCCTAAAATTTTGAATTAATTATCAAAATTTCCTCTTAATTCAAAATTTTAAGGATGGATTACTTCTCTCCTAATGTAATGCACTTCTCATCACTGTCTTTAAATTTGTTAATGCACATTATCATCAACTTAAAGAACTTGGAGCACATCTCTCCATGGTGCACATCTCACCAATAAATCTAAAAAAGAGTTTCTTCTTCAGCCACTTCAACCAAATTTGAATGTTCTTCTTTTTTAAATCTGCAATTCTTTTACAGATGATTAAATTTTTAGCAGTTATAACATTGAAGCTTTCCTTTGTGCCAACAATGGTTACTCTGAGGAATTTTTTCTTTTCCCTTTGCAACTTTACTAAATAAGCTCTTTCAATAAATTGTCTCTTGTATTATCTCTTTTCTATTCTACTTTATTTTAGTCAGTTTCTGATTCTAAAATCAAACATGGTATCAGAGCTCTCAAAGATCTTGAGGGATCTATGAGTGATTAATATTTTACTAGCTTAAAGGCAAAGAAGGGCAATGAGAGACCAAGAAAGTGAAAAGATGGCGGAGGGAGCCTATCTAGCAAAGGTTCCGTCATAAAAAAAGAAAGTAAATATTCCTCAATATGGCCATTATGAGAAGTTTGGTCATGAAGAGACAGATTGCTGGCAGAAAGGGAAGTCTCGATGCTTTATGAAAAAGGATTGCAGATTTCTGTTGGGATTTCAAAGAAAAGAAGATAAATAAGATGGGATAAGATAAGGATTAAAGAATACGTAACACTCCTATGCTTTTATTATTAAACTTGGATGCCTTATATAGGCAAAAAGAATTTAAACAACTCTAAAATTTTGAATTAATTATCAACATTCCCTCTTAATTCAAAATTTCAAGGATGGAGCACTTCTCTCCTAATGTAATGCACTTCTCATCATCGTCTTCAAATTTGTTAATGCACATTATCATCAACTTAAAGATATTGGAGCACATCTCTTCATGGTGCACATCTTACCAACAAATCTAAAAAAGAGTTTCTTCTTCAGCCACTTTAACCAAATTTGAATGTTCTTCTTTTTTAAATCTGCAATTCTTTTGCAGATGATCAAATCTTTTGCAGTTATAGCATTGAGGTTTTCCTTTGTGTCAACAATATTCCTCTTCCTAACCAGGTTTCTTTCAATGGTTACATTGAAGAATTTTTTCTTTTCCCTTTACAACTTTAGCTAAATAAGCTCTTTTAATAAATTGTCTCTTGTATTATCTCTTTTTTATTATAATTTATTTTAGTCAATTTCTAATTCTAAAATCCAACATGGTATCAGAGCTCTCAAAGATCTTGAGGGGCCTATGAGTGATTAATACTTTACAAGCTTAAGGATAAAGAAGGGCAATTACAAACTAAGAAAGTGAAAAGATGGCGGAAGGAGCCTATCTAGCAAAGGTTTCATCATCAAAAAAGAAAGTAAATATTCCTCAATATGGGCATTATGAGAAGTTTGGTCATGAAGAGAAAGATTTCTAGTAGAATGGGAAGTCTCGATGCTTTATAAAAAAGGATTGCATATTTCTGTTGGGATTTTAAAGAAAAGAAGATGAATAAGATGGGATAAGATAATGATTAAAGAATACATGACACTCCCATGCTTTTATTATTAAATTTAGTTGCCTTATATAGACAAAATACAAAAAACTAAAATAGATGTTTCAGCCAATAAATTTAGCTTATAAGATAAGATTAAAGTTAAACCAAGACCTATTCTAAAGAAATTTAAATAACTTTAAAATTTTGAATTAATTCTCAACCTTTTCTCTTAATTCAAAATTTCAAGGATGGAGCACTTCTCTCTTAATGTAATGCACTTATCATCACCGTGTTCAAATTTTTTAATGCATATTATCATCAGCTTATAGATATTGGAGCACATATCTCCATGGTACACATCTCATCAACATATCTAAAAAAAAAATTTTTTTAAGCCACTTTAACCAAATTTGCATGTTCTTCTTTTTTAAATCTGCAATTCTTTTTGCAGATGACCAAATCTTTACAGTTATAACATTTAGGCTTTCCTTTATACCAACAATATTCCTCTTCATGATTCCTGACTACGTCCTCAGTTTCATCCTAATCAAACACATCAACAACCTTAAAACTGATCTTATTGTATCCAAAAGCTTGTTGCGTTGTTTCCAAATTCTTTTCATCTTCTATGCTCTGCTGTATCTCTAATATGATTATCTCAGATTCCACCTCATAAACTCTCTCTCCTCTCTCTTCAGTTTCATTCATCATAATATTGTCTTTTAATGACTTCTCGATGTCTTTCACCATTGAAACTTAGGGATGAGCTATTGTTGAATTGTTGGCAACCATGGGAACATTATTTTTCGTATTTTCTCCCTCACTCTCACAGTCCCTCAAGGATCTAAAGCTCTGATACAACTGTTGAGATTTTAAAGAAAAGAAGATGGGATAAGATAAGGATTAAAGAATACGTAACACTCTCTCATGCTTTTATTATTAAACTTGGTTGCCTTATATTGATAAAAGGAATTTAAACAACTCTAAAATTTTCAATTAATTCTCAACATTCCCTCTTAATTCAAAATTTCAAGGATGAAGCACTTCTCTCCTAATGTAATGCACTTTTCATCACCGTCTTTAAATTTGTTGATGCATATTATCATCAACTTATAGATATTGGAGCACCTCTCTCCATGGTGCACATCTCACTAACAAATCTAAAAAAGAGTTTCTTTTTCAGCCATTTCAACCAAATTTGAATGTTCTTTTTTTTTAATCTGCAATTCTTTTGCAAATGTCCAAATCTTTTACAGTTATAGGATTGAGGCTTTCCTTTATGCCAACAATATTCCTCTTCATGATTCCTAACTATGTCCTCAGTTTCATCCTGATCAAACACACCAACAACTTCAAAACTGATCCCATTGTATCCAAAAGCTTGTTGCGTTGTTTCCAAATTCTTTTCATCTGTTGTGGTCTGTTGTATCTCAAATATGATTATCTCAGATTTTACCTCATAAACTCTCTTTCCTCTCTCTTCAATTTCATTCATCAGAATATTGTCTTTTAATGACTTCTCGATGTCTTTCACCTTTGAAACTTAGTGGTGAGCTATTGTTAAATTGCTGGTCGCCATGGAAACATTATTTTTTGTATTTTCTCACTCATTCTCACAGTCCCTCAAGGATCTAAAGCTCTGATACCACTATTGAGATTTTAAAGAAAATAAGATGAATAAAATGGGATAAGATAATGATTAAAGAATACGTAACACTCCCATGCTTTTATTATTAACTTGGTTTCCCCATATAGACAGAAGGAATTTAAACAACTCTAAAATTTTCAATTAATTCTCAACATTTCCACTTAATTCAAAATTTCAAGGATGAAGTACTTCTCTCCTAATGTAATGTACTTCTCATCATCGTCTTCAAATTTGTTAATGCATATTATCATCAACTTATAGATATTGGAGCACATATCTCCATGGTGTACATCTTACCAACAAATCTAAAAAAGAGTTTCTTCTTCAGCCACTTCAACCAAATTTGCATGTTCTTTTCTAAATCTGCAATTCTTTTGCAGATGTCCAAATCCTTTGTAGTTATAACATTGAGGTTTTCTTTTGTGCCAACAATATTCCTCTTCATGGTTCCTAACCACGTCCTCAGTTTCATCCTGATCAAACACATCAACAAAGTCAAAACTGATCCCATTGTATCTAAAGCTTGTTGCGTTGTTTCCAAATTATTTTCATCTGTTGTGCTCTACTGTATCTCCAATATGATTATCTCATATTCTACCTCATAAACTATCTCTTCAGTTTCATTCATCAGAATATTGTCTTTTAGTGACTTCTTGATGTCTTTCACCATTGAAACTTAGGAATGAGCTATTGTTCAATTGCTGACAGCCATGGAAATATTATTTTTTGTATTTTCTTACTCACTCTCACAGTCCGTCAAGAATCTAAAGCTCTGATACCACTATTGGATTTTAGAATTAGAAACTGACTAAAATAATGTAACACCCCACTCCCACGTGACCCGAACCCGACATCGATGGTGATGTCCGAGTCTATGCCCCGCGAGAGTGGTGTGTTACATCACTCAGGCGAAACTCAGTATAAATTTTTTTTTGGAGACATTTATACGCGCGGAAAACAGTAGATAATTTGAGCCCACGTTAATTTGTAAACATTTTCAGTCATTACAAACATTCAACAATAATTTAAAATAGCCATTTAATGTACAAAAATCCACAACCAAATTGAGCCCACTATAAATACAAAGCATTATTTTACAGAGATTGCGGAATACAATTTTATGAGACACTAATGCAGACGCGAACTGATCCCGACCCCTATCTTTCACTTGTATGCAGTCGGCATACTCCCGTGTCTACCGGGGTACTCTTCAAGGCCTGAAAAATAGTTGCAAATTTTGAGTGAGTTTTGCGAACTCAGTGAGGGACCATCATCGATGGTTCACTCAATTCATGCAGCAGTAAAAAATATCACAGATATTTTACTATCTCACATTCAATAGTACCACATAATTATACTCAAGCAATTACCCAATCCATGCAACAATCACACATATTATAGGTATTCCACAGTTTCGTATTCATAAGCACTACATGGTTGTTATTATAAAAGTCACAGTTACACATTCAGTACATTGAAGTATTCATAATATTCCACGTTCAACATATCATATTGTGCATATGCGATGCTCATGAGACTCACTTTTCGAATTGTTATTTTGTTGTGACCGAGCTCCTAAACTGTACCATATAGGGGTAGGAGAGCCCTCTGGGTATGCACTATTCCCCTTCGAGCTCGAGGCTCTTTATCACTAGCTGAGCTTGTAGCTCTAATCGGTAGGGATAGGAGAGCCCTCTGGGTATGCACTAGTCCCCTCCGAGCTCAAGGCTCTTTTTCACTCATTGAGCTTTCAGCTCTGATCGATGGCTATTCTGGTCACAACTCCCATTATAGTCATGCATTCATGTATGGACTGCATATGTCCCAATTTACACAGTAATTGTATCACAATTTGTCCACAAGCCACTATGAAAATAGTACTGTATACAAAATTAATCACATATCACAGTTTATTGCATCAGAAGCACATAATTCACAGTCATTTTTTTCATGTCATCGGACCTTAGTCCGACATTCCACATTGAAGCGGAGTTTTACACAATTTCATTCATGTCCTAATATACATTTAACAGTCATAGATGTACACAAAAACGGAGCATTTCACAATTTCGTCCATATCCAAATACACATTTTAACAGTCATATAGATATACACATAATTCATCCAGTTCATAGATTCACAACTAGATAACATCAATATTCTGAAACCCGAACCGGTCATCGAACCGGTGGCCTTACTGGTCACCGTCCAATGCATCGGACCATCTGTCCGTAATCCAGTCAGAATCAAACACAATCACTAATCCCACCATTATCTCCACAGA
>JANZLX010000213.1:44753314-44773818 GCA_025531955.1 Erythroxylum orinocense | reverse complement strand
TCGGGAAGGTCCCGGCAACAAAAATTTTTGTTTTCCGCACCCCGTGTATGTGATACATGGACCGGGATTTTCCTACAAAAGTCGCGATCTCGACTTCGCTGCTGCGTGCACACAGGTCGCGATTGTGCAAATGCCCTCCTGCCCCCACTCCCCACCCTGAACATATTTCACTCTTTTGACCATAACTTTGTCGTCTGATCTCTAAATATCCTAATTTTTAAAAAATAGTTTCCTAATACATTCATCTATCTTTGTATAAAAATGTATAACTTTTGTTATTTATTTGAAAAAGATTGTTTGAATCATAGTAAGGGTATCGATTGGAAGAGTATGAATTGGATATTTTACTGAACATGCTTCAGTATTTTGATGATATCTTGATCTGTATAGCTCTAAATGAGATGATTCTTGTTTTTAAATAAACTAGAGACATAGAGCTTCAAATGTTCTGAAGAAGTCAAATTGTAATTCCAGCTTGAGGTTTCCCAAAATCTATCCTGAAGTTGAAGAAATGAGTTTGCTCACAATTTTTGACTTCGAATATTGGGCTCCGGAAGTAGGATCCAACAGTTTCTTCTGAAAAAAGAGATTCATTTAAGATATGTTTGAGAAATAATTTGGAAGAGTGTGCATCCGTAGGATTGGTCATAAGCTTTTTGAAGTGTTCATATGCTCCTTGCGTATGTTAAGTTTGAGAATCAAAATCAATATTGTTATGGTTAAGTGAAATAATTTTGTTTCTCGCCTTTCTTGACACTATGGCCTTGTGGAAAACAGCAGTGTTTTTGTCTCCATGCTTCATCCATTCCACTTTTGCTCTTTGTTTATATAGGGAATAATCAAATTACAGTGCTTGAGAGTAATTATGCAATGTTTCCGTTTCTTTAGCTTTTATTCTCGGATTTCTAGGATTGGTGTATTATAGTTGTTATATAGCTTCCAACTCTCCTTTAGCTGTGTTAACAAGAGGGTGTGTGTTAATATTGGCACTATAAAGTCTCTTCATTTCCTGTTTGATTAATTGTAACTTCTGCATAAAGATAAATTACTTAGTGCCTTGTATGTCAGATCTCAACACATTCCATAAACCTTCCTCAAACCTAGCTAGTTCCATCAAAAATTCATTGAACCTGAAAGGGTGGACAATTTTTTCAATAGTCAGATAAGTCAGAATGGGAGTGTGATCAGATAACTGATTACTAGCAAACTTTGAAAAGCAATTGGGAAATAGATTCATCCAATGGAGATTTACAACGCTTCTATCTAACTTCTTCTTTATCAAATTAGAACCCAATGGCCTGTTTGTCAATGTATAGAAGCATCTTCCCATTGTTATATCAGTGCATTAAGCTTCCTTCAAACATCTACCAAGATCCATGCAAGGAGTACAAACTGACTATGGTCTCTTAACTTGCTCAATTCTTATAATAGAATTGAAGTCACCCGATAGCCTGTATGGGTCAAGTGGCAAGTTGTTTAATGTGATTCCAAAGAAAATTTCTTTGATAAGCATTAATATGTGCATATATGAATAAGATACATGATCTTTGGTTGAGTTATCCAATTGCAACCTCTAAATGAATCATTTGATTTGTTATGCTAAATGGGAGGATAGATAATGAATGAGAGTCGTACAAGACAAAAATTCTGCCATTCGGATGACAAAAGGTGTTGGATATATTGTGCCATTTAGCTAGAAAATAGTTCAACATATTGCTGCTCTCTCTTCTTATTCTCGTTTCCAAAATACCAGCCAAGATAACATTGTTATGTAAAATAACATTTCTAATCATCAATTGATTATTAAGGGTATTAGCCCTCTGAAATTCCATATAAGAAAATTTAATAAAATTGTCTCTCCTAGGGAAAGTCTTTTCTCTCTATTCGAGCTACGCCTAGTGATAAGTTCAAATTCAGGGGTTGTTTCCATCTAAATTGGAAGCTGTGTTTTGCCAGGAGATTCATTGCATTTGTTCACCATATTTTTAGCATTACTCTCCACCATACAACTTAAGTTAGATGCCACCTTCTGCGTTAATTTTTGTGATACTTCAATGGTTATAGCACTGTTTACATTATGCTCAACCACCTGCACCTTTGTTGAATTTTAGAGCCATAATTTAACCAAAAAAATATAACAGAAAAGAGATAATATGAGAGGCAATTTATTGATAAGTTGCACTTTACATTGATGTTGAATGCTTAAATATATAAGCAATGAAATAACAAACTTAGCTAATATCTAAATAAAGATTAAGCAAACAAATCAAAATTTTAAAAGTTTAAATCCTAACAGATAATAACTTTATCTTAATAGATAAAATTTTATCTTTTAACAAATATCATATCTTATCTTTACTACTTTCCAAATTTTATCTTTAAACAAAGACTTCATTTTTAACAACTTTGAATCATTCTCCAACACTTACTTCTTGCTTCTTGGCAACTAATATTCCTGAACATGTCTGTATCTTTCAATATTGAAGACTAAAATTCTACCATCAAATGCTTGTAACTATACATTTCACTGTAATGCTTTAATGACACAGGCATCGTTACTAACATGTGCTGGGGAAGATCAAATGAAAGATCATCACACCGACATTTCCCAATTCAGATATGAAATGTGTAAGCTGGAGATGAAGAAAAGGTACAATCAATAAAGGTATAAAATGCTATCACATTCCCAGTTTATTTTGGTGTGAGACTTGCTAGTTTACGCTTGTGTCATCAAGTTGATATGAATTAATTCGACATGAAACTTTCTTGTTTATGCTTGCCTATAAGTAAACAAGATATTATAGTTCTGAACTTTTTGTGCGTTTGATCAAAGATTAAAACATAATTCACCTTATCCTTTTCCGGCTTATAAACATTATCTGATTATCAACAAAACTCAACTTGGTCATTTAGAGTACCAATATAGTAAAAGTTCGCTAACAGGAAATGTCCATATTCCACAACCCGAATTGACAGTCCAAACTAGTATTTAAATCAATAGCTTAGATACGCGAAATTCACCTAAAGCATTTGAAAAGGGAATAAAAGGAATGGATCAGATTTTCACCTCAAGGAAATCATGGTTGGAAATGTACTGACTCGCAACAAAACACTTTATGCCTCCGACATTGACGGCAATAGAACTTTTGGACCTTGGTGGTGAATTCTCCCTTTGCATTCCTTTTCCTGAGAAAAGCCACAGAATTGGAAGAATAAGATAACAGAAAGATGAATTACAGAACTCAGAATTAATGGTGTAAAAACATAGTCTGCCATTCCGAGCTTGCATGAAAAATATGTAAATTCTCTCCAGTTAAACATAACAAAGCATGCATACCATCTATACAAGCTACATAGTATCCAGTTCCCCCTAATCCGTCTTCCCACTTGCCCAGACGCAAGCGCAGAAAAAGACCATCTAGGTGTGACAGCGGCATGTGAGAGTTTATCCATCTGATGCGTATGAAACATAGAAAAAATCAGCAGTGGATAAGAAGAGTTTTGAAGAAGATAAACAATCGCATGCTTTTCATCAGGCAATTTTCAACTAAAAGGTAAACTAGAGATGACTAGTGAAGTGATTGCACCGATTTATGTGCTTGTTGTTCATAGAATGTACTTACTTCAGAATATCTGTACGAGACAAGCGAAGTCCTTTTACAGCATCAAAAATCTCCTTTGGTACATCCAGAATCTGATCTTTTGGAAAATTAAACAGAGGCATCGATTGATCTTCTTTCAACTTGCTTTTCCTGGAAGTTGAAGCAACACCTTTTTCAAATAACTTCATTTTTGTTACCATTTTTCCAGGAGTAGTAGCTTCATCAAATTTCCTATGGAAATCAAATTTTTTCTTCACAATAGGGCCATTTCCATCACAAGCTCTAGATGAACTGTCTGATTTCATAGCCTCACTAGTTTTTGCTATATTTTTTCCACCTGCATCAGCTAGCAAATTTCTAAGAGGACAATCATCAATCAAAGAAGATTGGTATTCCACTTCATGAATTACTCTCGAAGATTTATTTGGACATGCAATAGCCCAATGATTGAATTGAAAACATCTAATGCACACACAAGGCGATACTTCTGCACCATCAAATGAATTGACATTCCTGAGAAGATTCTGAAGCTCAACATTGCTCGTATGTGGACAATTTCGCAAGTGGTGGCCCTTCACTCCGCAGAAAAAACAAGTTATGGGTGCAAGAACTGCATCATTTGTTGCTTCTGATGTTGTCATGATATGCTTAAGGGCATCCAATCTCCTTGCAAATACAGAAGCCATAACATCTGAATTTTTATATCGTTGGAAAGGTAAGCATAATAGGTTCTCATTCAGCGAGTCTTCAGCTAACTGTTCCCTAACTCCAATGACTTTGTGGTAATTGCAGGAACCCAAGTGATTCGGCAATTCAGGCTTCAACTGTCTACTATCAATGGAACAGTCAAGGGGTTCACCAATACTTTTATTGAAAGCATCCATGTTTGACAATGACATGGCTACAGAATTTTTAGGTGCAAACCTGGTTATCCACAAACTTGCAAATGGGTTATCAATATTATTAGTCATCGTCCCTTGGCATACTGGTTCAGAATGAATATCATCACCGCCAATTTTTTTACGTTTTCCCAGAGAGGAACTGCAGCTTGTGGTCTTTCTCTCCTTATCAGTTAAGTTGCATGAGTTTTTCTTATCTGCAGAACTACTCCTCTGGACTTCCTGATTGACCGCAATGTCAATGGATGTTCCTTCAGGCTGGGTTAGAGGACCTGATACATTACTAGGTGTACAATTATTGAATTTCTCATTTAGTAACAGATATCTTCCATTTACTGCACGACATGCTATAGGTGTAGCATCAACATCATATACCCCATTATCCAAGTCAAGTTTCTTCGATCCATCTGTTTGGTAACTGGCATTTAAGGTGTTTGTCTCCAGAGTCTTTTGTTTAAAGCAATACAGGGACTGAAATATTGACTGAAATCCCATAGTCTTGCGGCCAGGTTCTCGGTTGCTATTGCAGGGTATAAAATTCTGATGAGCACTATCCTGTCCATGGTTAGATTTTGCAGGAGTAAGTGAAAGAGAAGGGACCTCTTTCCCTTTTGATTTTGATAAACCTTTCACCATATTTGAAATCCAGTTCACAAATGAGCTGTCTTGCTTGAGGAATGATGAGGAGCCAAGACTTTCACCGTATTGTCTTTTGACCGTTTTGCTTCCGACAATCAACTGCTTCTCAGAGCCCCATTTTCTTTTCCCGGTACGACATAGCCCAACAGTGTTACAACTTTCAACACTTTCATGACTGTCATCATCCTCACTCAGTATTCTTTCATTTGTGTTGCCATCAGATAAAGCCTTAGCTTTGCCTTTCATTTGATACTGCTCAAATCTGCTTTTCTTGCGGTACAAATTAGTCCCGTGATTCTTGTCTCTGAGTAGCATTTCACCATCTTGTTCATAGTTATTTCTCACTCTATGGACAGACTCTGAAGGAATTCTAATTGTTGCCACACAAGCATTTTCACTAAGTGGACCTCTCAAATCATTCTCAGAAGTTGACTCAAGTTTCTCACGAGGCTGAATGTAAGAAGTACCAACATCAATCTCGTTTTTGATCCCTTTCTGAACATATGGAAGCAATTCCTCAGCATTCTGTACTTTATCATCACAGGCTTCCCACTCCTTGACTGAGTTAACTTCTGAGGCCAGAACAACTTTGTTTCCTAACATCTGTTTCTTGTCATCATCATCCCTCACTTCATTTACATGTTTCTTGGAAGTTGAATGAATTGGTGGCGCATCCAGTTTCATACCATCTGCGGTAGATGGCAAAGGAAGGAACCAGAAGTGATGCATAATGTCAGAACTCAGAACCAAACCGTAGAATGGAAAATGAGAAATTGAAACAAAGAATAACTAGCTCTGCAATAGTACTGCTCCTTGGTTATGGCCATAATAAAGATGAAGTGCTTGCTATAACACAGCATAGCATATGTTTTCAAAGCATCTAGAGGACACTATAATAAAAAATTATCCCGACAGACTTATTTTTAGGATAAAAATCATCTACCATACTTTCTAGCTAAACAAAAATGGATTGTCACCTAACAATCTTGCACTCTCTTTTGCTTTGGCTACGGATTTTTCACCCATTTTAAAACTGAAAATATAACGTCTATCTTCTCCTTCTTCATCAGTTAGATCCTCCTTTACTTGTGACAGATGCGTCCCCATCAGAGTCCTCGTTTTCTCAACTTCATCTTGTGTTGCTGCATAAGTCAGAAAAGGAACACATTGCCATCAAAATTTCCAAATTCATTCTACCAAGTGATGAAATTCGACTTATTACCTGTCCTAGATTCATGATTCGGTCCAGTTGAATGCATGATGCCCGTATTGGTATTGCAAGCAGGAAACTCTACAGAACTTTCTCTTACAGTGACTTGACTAGTCGCATTAAATGCTGGAGCTGTCATGAAATTCTCCTCCTTTATATGTTTGTTATTATTTAATCCACTTCCACTAATCGTATTGCTAGATTCCAAACCCAAAAATTGATTCCCAGAGAAGCTTCCATCAGCACACTTAAGACTCAAACCTTTGCGTGGTGACCAAACGAGTTCAGACAGGGGATCAGCAGCCACAAATTTCATGGCTGACTTCGCACCTGCATTTGCACCTGCACCTGAATCATTGATTAATCTTAGCTGACTCAACTTATTGGAGTAACTCAAAGCAAGTCCTAAATCAGTCGATGGTTCTATGTCCTTATCATCCACATTCGTCATCTCTGCATGACCACTTCAGCGGGCAATCCTGAAATGCCAATGAGGTGCAGGTCAGACTTCTCCATGGTGCGAAAACTCTCTACACAAAACATTGGGATCAAAACATGTTCATCTGAATTCAAAGTTTGAAATAACTGCACTAAGGAACCTTTTTTACAAACCAAAAGTGCTTATATTACTTTGGAATCGAATGAGATTCATTAAGCTACTGGTACATTAGTTTTTTATTGACTCCCCTTTTAAGAAGAAGAGATCTGCAAGACTATTAGAATGACTGAATCAGTCATTGGTACCAGGCCATTACTCCATCAGTCACATATGTCATAAATCAAGGGCAAGGTACACGTAATTCTCGAATGGAAGGCACTAAAACCCAAGTGAATTACTCGATTTTATATTGCTTAAATTATATATTTACTTTTCCAAAATACAAGCAACACACGACACTAAACTCTCTGAAGATCAAAAACTTCAACACCCTCCTTGAACTGGAACCTAATATGGCGGATCCCATCATCTCATCATTGGCTAATAGAATAGTATTGCATGGATTGGTTTAGGTCCATAAAGGGCAAATAAAATAAAAGAAACATGTTTTCATGAGCCTACTTTGGAAAGAAAAACGATTGGAATAACATTACCATAGAAAAGAACTCTAGCTGCTGCTAAAAAGAACAACAACAATTCATAAATCCCATGGGAGAAAAGAGAGAATTATGGAGTCCCACATACCTAAATTCCTTAAAGCTCCTTCCTTTGTGAAAAAAGTTTACACCTTGACAATTAGCAGAACTTCCAAGGCAGTCAAGAGACTGAGATTGGAGAAATAAATTATGTAAGAATCGAGTTGTGTCCGAGAGAGTCTGAGCAATGAAAAGTGGCTGCCAAGCTTTTCCAGCTACAGCTTTAACATGAAGCTGGTATGTCTTTGTGGGAACTTCCACAGATTCTAAAGTATGAGGTTCTGGAGTTGCCACGTGGCGACGTTACAAGCCAATAGTGTGTAAGTAAACATTATAATTTATAAGGCTATCCAGTTACTAAAAGTATGGATAAATGTACTTTTAATTTAAATCCAAATATTAATCAAAACGGCTTAGTCTTCAGTTTTAGATGAGCGACTCAGTTTAGCATCTGAATTGTATATAGTCTAAGCTTTTTACTTTATATCATTAAATGATTAGTACTTTTAAGATTCAAAGATTATGGCCTTTATTAAATGATTAATAAGTTAATCAAATCTTTGGTTGCTATATAGTATTCCATGTAACTGGTGATTTGGATAGAGAAAAGAACTAGTAGTCACCATTGGTGGAGCTGTGGCAGTGATGCGAAGAAAGTGACGACGGGCCTAGTCCAGAATAAATGTTTGCAATTAATATAAAGTAAGAACCTCCCAGAACCCTTGACTTTTTGCCGTCCTTTTCTTCACTCGTATAATTTCATACTTCCTAGCCGCCAATTTTTACCAATTTTTTAAATATGTTAAACCAATAACATAAAAGGTGTAATTAGTATTACATCACTATAAAATTAAATAAAAATTAATTAATTTATTTTAATTTACAAAAATTTGTTAATATACAAAAGTTAACTAATTAATTAATAAACCGGTAAGTTTTTAATAAATTATTAAAGTAAATAAAACTAAAAATTTGAAAACTAAATAAAAAATTAGATTGAATTTTTTTAATTGATTTTTACAATCATATTTTCAAATTATAATAAGTTTAAATTTTTAGGTAAATTCAACGAACCTTCATGTATTAGCGATTAGAGAAAAAAAAAAGGCCAATTTCTAAATTTTTTAGACATATGCCTTGGTTAATTAAAATTTTAACTTAACTACATAAATGACAATGATTGCTCTCAATGTAATTTTAATTTGATTTTTTTCTTCCATTAAAATTTTGAACTTAACGGATATTCTATTTAAAGTTTAATTCCTTATATATGTGATTAAATTTTTATATTTGTGTATAATACATATAAGACGATCATTCACTTATTTATCATTGATTCTTTTCCTTTTCCCACCCCTTTTGTTTATTTCTTCGTCCCTTCCCTTCCCTCCCCGTGGGTTTGGCAATCAAGTGTCCTTGAAAACAGCCATATATATGAATAAATGCAAGTCTCTTCAAAAAGGTCTTATCATTTCAATTCGTTTTATGCTTATAACCCTCTCAATATATCGACATATAGACTTTTGGATTCCAGGCCATCGCGTTTCAAAATAAATGCAAAATAGATACCAACTTCCAAGTTGAGGCACTCTAGGTACAGGAAACTAATAGCGGTGGAATTCCGGGTATAATCGCAGGAAATACTACCAAGGATTACTTAAGGAAGAAAAAAAAGAAAGAAAGAAAGAACAAGTGATACCTTAAAATGTTAATAACAATCTTGCTCCAAATCCTCAAATAGCAGTAGCCACGGACTGTTTTTCCGGTAAGAAACTCTCACCTCCGGCCCAACCTTTGTCCTGCTCCAACTAGCAAGGCCTTCCCAATTACACCTGAATGAAGTCCACAAACTAGCGCTACAGTCCCACCTATAACTATCCATTTCCAATCAATACCGTCGTCTTTTTTCCTTTTCCTCTCTACTTCATCTCTCTCATCTTCTCCAGCAGTCACCGGCTCTGAGGATTCCACATTTTCATCAAAGGAAATCTTGGTTGTGATTCTCGACATTAGTGCACATCTGGAAAGTGTTGCACCTGATTTTCTAGCATTCTGGTACGCTCTCATGCCAGAATGCAGCTTCTTGACAGCTCCCCACATCCCATGACGAACTCCCAGTTTTGCAACGTCTTTAGGGATTCCCATATCCTCATAATGGAGCAGAATAACTTCACAAGCAGACATCTGCCCGTCTCCTTTCCGAGATTCCACTGCATTCCGTAAATAAATTGGTCATTAAAAAGCCCATTGAATTGTTCGTAAAAAGGCTTCAGGAAATTGTGTGACAAAGACAAATTGGTTGGTTGAAACTACTTACCAGCCCTGATCACCCAACTTGAGAAGTAAAGCTCCACGCGCCTTGGCTTATCTCGCTTGGGCAAACTTGGATATGGCACCCCCTGCAGTGTTGCCATTTTACACATCAACAGTCATAACTCAAGCTCAGTCTAAAAATGGACCGTATTTTAAGATGCTCATGTTTTTTGTTCCAACCATTGCACATAAATAAAACAACATAATGATATCAATAAAGTTTGGAAGGACAACAGGAAACAGGAAAACAAATGTCTGCAAGAGTACCTTGGTAACACAGTAATATGTTTTCCCAACCTCCCATATTTTGCGGCCAATGATGTATTCTCTATCACTACAGAAAAATGGAAACTGCAAATCGGAGAAACAGGCATTTTATCACTCGCTAATTCAAAGCTCCAAACAAGTGACATAACAATGTAAAGATATTAATAAGTCATCACTCAGAGTATGCATTTCACCAACCTTTTTAATCCAGTGAACAACCATTGTCCCTGTATGAGGACATTCCTCCAATATTTCGACGTATGCAAGCATTGGATCCCACTTGGGTCTGAACTCATCATCCCAAAAGAAATCTCTGATCAATTCTGGAGTCGCATCCTCAAAAACAGTTCTACTACGGTATATAGTGGGACCTGTCTGATATACAAGGACACAAACATACAGTGAACACAAATATTTTCAAATTGAAGATTACCACAAAAAGAAAACTAACAAAAACTAACAGCAAAAACAACTTAGACATATCAAACATACAGTGTACACAAATATTTTCAAATTGATGATTGCCACAAAAAGAAAACTAACAGCAAAAACAACTCAGGCATATCAAACATACAGTGAACACAAATATTTTCAAATTGATGATTACCACAAAAAGAAAACTAACAGCAAAAACAACTTAGACCTATCACCGTTATGGCTGGACTCTAAATTTCCATGCATCAGCATGTCATGTCCAGAAAAAGCAAATGGGGGAAACCTTCCTACAATACAACCACCAGCCAAAACATCCCCAACGGACAATAATACACAGAAGTAAATGGTTCAATATGGTATGAGAAACACTAACAATTGGTATAAATATGATGCTTCGCATGCCAAAGAGATATATAAGATTAGTGTAGTGCTAAGCTCCTACACCCAGGACAGGATTTTGGATTAGAATTTCCTGTCCTCCATGCCTGGGTACAGATGCCCTCCCTTGAAGACCAAAAGGTATATAAAAAAAAAAGGATTGTGAAGAATATCTTTTAATTGTATACCAGTAAACCCCAAAGATATTTAAGAAAATAAGTGATAGTTCCAATCTACCTGAGGCTCATGGCGCCATGCTTGGTACCTCATATTTGGAGTAGATCTTTCCATCAAAGATTGCCATTCCATCTGCCCATCTTTCCCTTCAAAGAGATGCAGTAGGTGTTGTAAATCATTTTCTGTAACAATGTCCTTTCTGTGTGCTTCATCAGAAGAGCTGCATATAATAGAAGCATCACAAACCAATCCATCTTTCAGTAGAACAACATTAATAACGCAATCCAAACGTCATTTCCAGATTAATATATCTCAGACTTATAACACATAACATAGAGGTCCAAGTAAATTCAGAAGCCAAGGAACATTTAGCAATGAACAGGTAAAGGAAAAGTAAATTGATATATTTTGTTTGTTTTTCTTTTACTTGGTCGTGTAAAGTAAATTCATATTTACCTTGAAGAATCAACACCATCGTCCAACGTGGCCGGTTCCGCCGACGTTGCCGACTTTCCATTTTTATCCTTGAAATTGGACCAAACGGTGCGGCAAACAGAGAAAGCAGAGAGAGCTGTGAAAGCAAGCCAGAAGCGCCGAGCTCCGAACCCAAGCGGTACGGTCCAAAGGAACCTAAACTTGCTTCTCAGGCCGAGGTAGACCAAGCCGGTCCAGCGTGGCCGCCACGACCAGCCGATGACGAGGCCGATCATGACGGCGAGCCATATCGGCACTGCGCAGAGCAAGATGTCGACGAATGTTTCCGTAACTGACGGTTTCTTTAACAACTCCATGAGATCGAAGAAGATTTCGTCCATCTTGCCGGGAACTTTGGGATTTTCCACGAAAATCCAAGGAGGATCATCAAATCAGTCTACATGGACGAATCGGCCGACTCTGGTTATGGATCGAAGAGAGATCTTAGAAACAGGGCGAAGGGACGGAAATAGAGAGGCCGCCAGCCGTTGACGAAGATCCTCGTGAATATATGACGTGGCAGTATAACCGCCGTTGATGTCAATTCCCTCTGCTACGTGAATTTTTAAGGAGCGTGCATGAACAGTATCTTGTTTTCAGCGTGTATTTACTATTTAGGTATATATAATAATTTGTTGATTATAACTAAATTATTTAATAATGTAAACTTAAGTAATTAATAAATAGATAATCTTATATTTTAATTTAATAGGCTTCAGAATGTATATTCATTTTTGTGGTAAAAAGATTTATTAAAATTTTCATAGTTTAGTTCTTAACTTTTATAATTTATAAAAACTATTCAATTATTTAAGACTAATTATTATCAAGAATTTCAATTATTAAAATATATTTGTTTAATTTATAATTATTTAAAAAATAAATCTTTATTATTTAATTTTGATATATATATATATATAATTTTTATCAATTTAAATTGTAAATGATCATTTTTATGACGGACGCGCTTCAGGTGAGCGTGTAGAAATGGAGTTTACTGTACATTTATACTTAAGACTTAAGAGAGAGAAGGTGCTTTGCGTCGCTGTCGGAGTCTCGGAGATGCTCACCTGCTACCTACCTCTATCTAATCACCTACCGCCAAGTATCATTATACAACTTACAATTTCTTTATATGTTGGACCAATAAATTTATTCTTTCTATATATGTGAATTAATTATAATGTAAAAGATGGAAAAACACCTCTAGTTTGTGTAATTCCTCAATATTTTTATAATTTATAATTTTTTATAAAAATTTCTTCATACTTATTTGATATATCAATTTTATTATTTTTCATTAAAAATTAATAAAATTGATTAGTGACATAATTTGAAAGTTTTAACCAAATTGACATATGGCATTATTTAAAAAATGTGACAATGTCACTTATATAAATAATTAATAAAAGATTAACAAAAAATTGTTTATTTAATAAAGTCTAAGAAATTATTTAGAATATTAAATCATAAATTTTTAAGAATAGTAAATGAACAGATGTACCATTTGATTTTTAATAAAAGTCTGATTTAAAATACGTTTTCATAAAAATATTGATAAAAAAACAACTAAAAATACATGTTCATTTAATAAGATTTGATATATTTTTAAAGAATATTAATATAAATTTTTTGAAATAAATTAAATTACAAGCTAATCATATATCTTTATTCTTTAATTATATATATTAATAAAGAGCTATATTGCTTTAATTGAGGTTCTTGTTTGTATTTTTAAAAACATTAAATATTAAATTGTTGAAATGGAATTTATTTTAATAGTTTTATCTTAAAAATTTCTCCCTTAGTCAATTTTGGAATATTAATTTGTACAAAAAGAAATCCAAAATTTTGGCCTAATTACCAAATAAGTCCCTTGATGGTGTGTATTACAATTACAAACATGTGATTTAGGCCCAAAAGAAGAACTTGAGTTTATAATGGGCCATGATAACTTTGTGTGTGCAAAAATACTTGAGTTGATTGTCACACTCAACATAACTTCCCTTTGATTCTTTCTTTTGAAATGGACTTTTTCCCAAGAAATTTTTAGTTACGAGTCACTGAATTGCTTTTTCTCAAATTTCGTATCGTTAAATCACTAGAAAGTATTCAAAAGTGTTTTAAAGAATCCCCCAAAAAACAAAAAAGAAAGAGAAGATTTTCACTTTTTGGCCACACATACTCAAATATGTCTCTCTTCTCTTTTGACTCTCCCTAGATCACAAAAAATGCCTTCAAACCCTTACTACACTATGACCAAAAGATGATGCAAGTATCTATGATTCTTATATACACAACTATGATGTCAGTTCCTTCATTATTGTACGGATCAAATTATTGTCTTAGCAAAATGTTGATATAAAGCTAAAGCTAAAGTTTGATTTGTTGCCATTACCCTTCAAGGCCAAGTGTTTAAGGAGACTCCAACACTTTAGACCCATCTAATCAAAGCGAGTGCAACTCCTTGTAGATGTGTAGTTCAATTATGCAAGAAGAGGGCATATATTGTATGAAGAAAACCAATGTTTAGTATTGATCGGGTCTGATCATATCGTTACTAATGTACTAAATCTTATTAAAATTTTAACTTGAGAATAATAATAAAATGAATGACCTCTTAGTTAGAAAAGTTTTAACCATTAGCCTATTGTGACCTTATCTGCTTCGTTCAATTATTGTCCAAAGTTAGTACATGACCTCATTAATTGGATGACATGAAATTCCCAACTAATTTTCTTGAAGTGCCAGACAGCGATATGAAGACATTGCAAGTACTCACAAATTATTCAACTAGCAAGCACATTTGAAGTCAGCTACCTGGCCAAGATCATTAATTCACCCACATGGTTCAAGTTTTCCAAATCTACATGTGGTAAATGATGCGTAGCATTGAATGGGCTAAGAATGAGATGTGTAGAGACACATCAACAAGGGAAGGAATAGGTTATAATTTTGTGCACACAGATTGATTAGGTTATGACCCACCAAATGCATTAAAAAAGCAAAGCAAAGGAGCTTAGTATTAGCAGTATCAATCTGGTTGTAAATGGCACTCTTTAGGTGAAAAAGGGATGATTCAAAGCTGAATCTTGGTGGTTTTCTCCTTTTCTTTTCTTGTTATGGTTTAGAGTGTTTCTCGTGCAACTAATAAAGTGAAATCTGCTACGAGTTTCAACATTATTCTTTGTTACTCTCTACAAGCAACCAGTTATTCAACTAGAAAAGGTCAAAATCCCATTTCGTTTTCCTTCTTTACAGTCAGAATTTATGTTGTTTTCAATGAAAGAAAATGAATAGGGAAGGGAACTTCAGATGAAAAGATTGCACAGTTTCTCCCTCGTGAGGCGTTCTCAACATATAGAAACGTTGATGGTGGCAATCGAATTTAGGTTGATGATACTGAAAGATTTGTATCCAAGTCAATACCTTCTGGTTGAACTAATCGTCAAAGTAATATTGCCAAAGCAGTCACTATAAACTAATGGTTAAAGGATCTTTCTTGGTTCTGGAAATAAACGAAAGACAAAGCAACATGAGATCAGAGAAATATACTTACCAAAACATCAGGCCAGTGCAAGTGATGACTGATCAGTTTGAGTTTCTCCTATGCATATATAGAAACTTCCCATTTGTCTGGTTTGTTGAGGGGAATGAAGCCTGGTCCGACATCATTCAGGAGATGTTTCAAGTGAAGGGTCTCGAACCAGACAGCATTCCCCTCAACTGTTCGTGTTCATAGAAGCAGTGCACAGAGAGAAAGAAAAGAAAGAGTTGGGGAAAGAGACAGTGTTAGATTTTGATTTGGGCATGCATTCTTTTCATGGGCCCTTATATACGTAAAAGGGGTTGAGTGAGAGAGTGAGTCGCTTTTATTTTGTGGGTCTCGTATTGACATGCAGTCCCACTTTCTACAGTTTAACCCTAATTCTCCACATCACATGCTTTGTTCAACAAGACAGATACTCTGGATTTGTTCGCTAGCTTCAGGAATTTGCTTCTTGCACGCAAATTCACAGTCTTATACGCCACACACATTGAATAGAATAACTTTTGAATACTATAGGCTTTTCTTGGGATAGCACACTAGTCACAAGCCATGTGTTATTTCTATGACTAAAATCTGAAAACGACATGCATTGGCTGTCCCCTTCAAGTTTGTTTAGTTGGAGGAAATTAAGGGTTCCTGGAGGACCGGAAGGCCATTTCATGGTAAGTGCTCAAGGGGGTTTATAATTCAGAATATTGGAAGTAAACTTAAGGTCAAAAAACAGTGCGAGGTACGAGCTAGGAGGATGACGCTCCATCAATGAGGGGTCATCGGTCTAATGGTAAGAAATTAATGCAAGTTTGCCTGAACAGAGACAGGCCATTTCCAAAAAACTGGGAACTGGGCATGCCTAGATTTTTAACTTGGAAAACTAAAGTTGATTCGTTATGTTGCACAATGTCACGTAAGATCCCTAAGTTCCTTCTACAAAACGTTACAAAAACAGTGTCTATGTGAAGGAAGTTTTGCTTTAGATGGAAGAAAAACAAGTGGAAGGCTATGGTGGAAACTTGTTGAAATGGTTAAGGAAGTAAATTACTCAAATGTCGAGATTATCGTGACGAAAGTCTTACCCTTAAACAGTCTAAACTAGAATGATTGAAAACGAATCATAGTTTGAAGATAGTACTCTCTCTCCTTCTAAAGGTTTCCCTCTAAAAGTGATGTTGTTGCTTTAGTACTCTTCCTTTGAAGGACTAAAGACTTGCTAGTTTGGAGAATGGCAGGAGTCATTAATATACAAGGCTCGTTAGTGACATTGCCGTTTAAGAAAATTTTAAAAATTATTAGTCAAGCATGAAGACATATTATGGTATAAAAAATAATTTATCTAAAATACGTTATTTGAAAACACTATTACGTGTATACGAAGATTTATCAACCCTAAGGATAGTAGTTACAAGTTCGAAAAACAGAACTGTAGAGAAGAAAGGGACGTGCCAACTGCTCTGGGGTCAGGAGTGGTTGGTCAGGAATTTTCTTGTTTTGGGAACTTATTTTTCAGTGACAAGATGTATGAACAATATAAAAGGCAAAAAACATGCAGTTAGTTTGATTTTAGGAGCCTAAAAAAGTTAGGCAATTTTAATGCATGTGGTCTTTTTGACTAGAGGATTTTTGTTAACAAAAACTGGAATTTGTTCACCAAAAGTCTCAATATTTTGCTGTTAGCTCACCGAAACACTCCCACTCCCAACACCGGGTGCTTTACGCTCTATCTCTATCTTTTTCTTTTGCTTTAAAGACCTTTTCATGATGACGCCTACCATAATTATGCACAACAAAGATTTAACAAAAGCACAGCTTAAGGATAACGGGACCCTCAACCTCACCCTCTCCAACTTTCATATACCTTCCTTTTCCTAGTTGTGAATCGTTTTGCGAAAGGCATTACTGCATAGAATTTGTAAGTGTAATCTGATTGACTGCATAGAATTTGTAGTTATTGTTCCTATCCACATTCACTGATTGTTATTGCTGCGTTTTAGTACAATAAATTGAGGAAAGGATGCAATAAAGGAAAATCAGGCTAGGAAGTTCAAAGACAAAAGTGTTTTTGAGTGATTAAATTACCAACAGAAGGGAAATTGAAGCAGTTTACAGGGAAAAGGTAACACTTTATGCACATAAGTTACAGAAATTTACACTTACATAAATTACACATACAACATAAAGGGCACAAGTAGGGTATTCTTCAAAGCAGCTGTGAAGAAAGTTAGAGTAACTTAGGACCGTTTACCTCCCATAAGTTAGGAACACACCTTCAACCTACAACTGAAGTAATGTGTACATTTACTTCCAGAGGAATTGTCGGGTTTACCTCGTCTACAAGCCCGCTTGAATCATGACCATTGAGAATTTCATGTTGATCCTTTCTGCTAGTTGGAAAAGGATTGCCGTCATCTTCTTTAAAAGTACCCAGAGTGGGACGATTTCCTGGACCAAAACCCCCTTTCACACTGGCAGTCTGAGATGAATTCACTGCATCACTGCAGCTCTTCCTTCGACCCAGCTTTGGAGACTTAGCGCGAGTTGGTGGCAGCTGTAGTGCAGGCAAAACTTAGCAGATTATATTGATCATACATATGCAACAATATTTTTTCTCTCTGCTTCCTTTTCTAAGCAACTCTTATACCATCTCCAAATGTTAAGAAATTAGATATTTAGATGGCACCACTTAAAAAATCACTTCTCAACATGACAGTAATGAAGTGAGTGAATTGACCTTCAGTACCTTTTTCAGCTCAACCTTAGGAGGCGGTCCCTCGTGATAGAAGCTTGGCATTGGACTAGCCTTAAACATCAAACTTTTCCTTAGCTGCTTAATTGCTGCCTCCTTCTCTTCCTTGAAATACATGATCAAAAGCAGGAATAAAGAAATGCATTTAAGTCATCCACATTTAACAATTGACTAGAATAGTTGAGAAGATCCAGAGCTATCTGGTTCTACAACATACTGAGACCACCTTACCTTGGACCTTACTTCATTTTGAGTTTTCTCAGCCTCCAAAGCCTGCTGTTTCTCCTCTAACTTTGAATAGAACTGACAGATGAAAACATAACAATGACATTAACTCTTCATTAGTCACAAATGAAACATAACAATGACGTTAATTTTGAATAAAAAAGCTTAAGACAAAATTCAAATCTATGCATGAGGCTGAGCTAATACCTCCTTCCGTTTCTCAGCGCGTTCAGTGCTTCTAAATACTGGAGCTGATGCAATGAATTTCTTGGACTTGACAGTCCGTGCAGTAGCTGCATTACTGCAAGCTGTTAAGGTGAAAAATCAAATTCAAGAGAAAGCAAACTGGAAGGGTTGCAATAGCAAAGTTAAATTTCAAATTTTACTAAAGATTTTAATTTCAAGTAGAGGATACGAGGAAGTGACAGAACAAGCATCTTCCTCATCAGAATGCTTCTTGTTATTGGGTTGCAATGGCTTCCTTGGTACTGGAAGTGGCTGCAGTTGAGGGCAAAGACATTTCAGCATCAAGTATTATATTCACGATAAAAGCAATATAGTTCAGTGTTATCATATGGTAAGTTCAACTGTGCTGAAGTGAGTCAGCATCTGATTTTGGACAAGGCAAAGAGCTACTAACATCTATACATTAGAAGCAAACCTAACCTGATTCTGCTTTATGGAGTTCGGATGAAGAGCCTTGCTTGCATTAGACGGTCTATTAACACCAGTAACGGCTTCATGTTCAAATCCAGAAGGACGAGCTCCAGAGGAGGCACGTTTTGCAGTTGCTAGGGCAAATGGCTGAGGAACAGTGGGCTTGGTTCGAACGGCTCCAGCAGAAGTAAGTTTTGAAGCATGTTTTGTGGATCCTGCCTTGTTCTGCCTTTTTTTCTGTTTTTCTGATTTAGCATTTTCTTCAGGCAAGTCAGAGCTCACTACATTCTGTTTCTCCTTACTCTCTTCTGTAAGAGAAAGTTCAGCAATCTCAGTTGACATCTCGTTTGTACATTCCTTCACCTCATATTCCTTTGCTTCAGTGCCCTCCTCTGAGCTCTGGAACTCAGGATCCCCATTAATAGGTTCATAGGACTCCAGAACACCATGGTGGTTAGAGACATTTTCATCACTTGAATTGTGAGATACATCAGTTGAATAAACTATAACACGGTCTGGCCCTTTGTCCATGCAAATGTCAGTAACTTCTATTCCCATGGTACTACAACAAGACATACAGAATTCTCCATTACATTAATTAGGTTATCCTTCATGCATCTGTTACATTCCTGTGTATGGAATAAAATTTTATTCTCCATATATCATCTAAAAGCCAGCATTTTAAACCTCTAACTAATATGGAAGTTTCCCATGCAGTTAAACCGTTCTACTTCACTACAACAATGTCCTTTAATGGAGACAAAATTTTAGTTAAAACAAGTGTATCCATTCATCTCGACAAGTAGAACAAGCAAAGACATGAGAATCATTTAAGAAGCAGTTACCACAGATGCATGTTTGCAAAGCTCTGTTCACTTTATGAAAACGAAAAGGATGGAATGATTATCCATGTAGAAAAGATGTTAACAAATGTCAAGTTTGAAAAACATATATTAGCAACTAAGGAAAGTTCACCGAGATTGTTACCCTTTAATAATAGCAAAGACATAGATACACAAGCAAGAAAAAAGGAGTAAGTGAAATAGAAAAAGGAAATGAAATAAAGAGAAAGACAAGAAATTGAGATTTGAAATAACTCTCTGGCCTTTACAGGAAACAAAAATTTGATTATTGTATTTGTACTATACAAAATGTGGCAGGTTTAAAGATGAGAGATTTAATAGTTGTTCACTAGAAAATCAAAAGTAGCTGCATATGAGACGACAATTTCCAGTGTTCAAATTCTGTGGTTAATTATAATATTTATCATATAACTTAAAATAACAGCATAGATACCAATGAACACGAAACTTCTGCTTAATGAATCAGAAACCATGAAGTGAAGGAGAAAATTACAGCAATGGTTTTTGACAAGAATGAAAATGTTCCCCATCTAAGAGAAAGTAAGCAGCAAACATAAGCATTTTTCACAGCCAGTGGGGTTATTGAGCTGCAAAATTACATAATTAGACAAAAACTGGGGTTTCAAGAATCCATTTCAGAGGTGATTATATTCCCAATCCAGTATAACGATATGCAATCCAAGGTAGAAGTCCATCTAAAATCAAGAAATGGTTGAAACCAATCAGCGCAAGCTTGAAAGATTTCAAAAGAAACGACTATAGCAAATCAAAGTAACTGCTTTGAGCACCCAAAATGCTCAAGCTTCAAACTTTTTGGCTCCAGTTCCAGTCCTAATCTCTCCAGCAAGCAAACATGAAAATTGGAAGTACTAAAAGACAATGAAAAACCAAGAAGAATAGCCATTCAAAATTCCATTGAATTACCCAGAAAGAAAAATAAA
>JANZLX010000213.1:44718929-44731114 GCA_025531955.1 Erythroxylum orinocense | reverse complement strand
TAATTAACTAATAACCCCTTCGAGACTCTCTCCGAGATTCAATTAATTAACAGCATTAAACTCTAAAGAAACACTAATCCTAACTGACTACGCACCGACTCATGCTTCATCTAATTAGATCGCAAGTTCCTTAACACAAAATCAGACAAGTAATATGTCCTAATGCCAATTGCCACAAACACTAATCACCCAGTTAACACCACCAAGTAAATTAGTTGGCGATATGCAAATTAACCAACTCTACAATCGGGCCCTAATCGCAGAATCAATTAATAAACAATGACAGTACAACAGAAACAGTACGAATATTATAAACCAAATAATTGGAACAATAAGGTCTCACGAGTCAAAGCATAACAATTGGAATTTCCTGACTAAAACAGTTTAGCTACTCATAACGGAATTAAACAAAACAAGATTCTTAAACAACATGGTCTGAATGATAATAAGAGAAAGAAGAAAAACTATAAGATGAAATTCTTGAGCGAAATCCACAAAAACTGCTGATGCCAAATTCCTCCGATGTCGCGTTATTCTCTCTCCAACTCTCCAAGTTGATTGTAAAGATATATCAAAATCTCTCCCAAAACTCTTTTTAGCTCTCGTCCCCTCCTCTTCTTTTTTTGCCATATAATATAGTTTCTTCTCTTTTCAAAACCACTGCTCCAGTTCACGCCCCCCAACAGCTCTACCGTCGACTCTGTGAATGCCAAGACAAAAATAAAAGCTGCCGCCTACCAAGCCTCCAGCTGCCACAATCTTTGATTATTTCTGTTGATTATTGCTTGCTTTGTGCGCCGACTCTCATGACTTCGTTTATTCCACCAATTTAAATTCTCTGACTGCGTTGAACTCCTCTCCGCTGCTGCCTCCACATGTTGCGTTTTTGTGTAATTAATTTTGCTCCACCTATTTCATGCCCACGCCTGCTTCAATCTCTTTTGCGCGATTTTCTCCATTTCCAGCACTGCGCCGACCTATCTTGATTTTGTTTTTCACACGCCTCAGTCCATGATCACGCAAGTCTCCATTGCTGTTAATTAAATTTCCTTGCCTCCAGTTGTTGTCGTTGATTTTCACGCCAGCCCTCTTGTTTTCTTGTTGCGCCGACTCCAGCGTTTTGATTTTATCCGGCGTCTACTCTCCCAGCTGATTTAACCTGTTGCGTGAATATCAATAGCCCTCCTTGTGCGACTCCAGAGTAGCGTCTACTGTGCGTGAATCGCTGATGCTTTAATATCCTTGGTCTTCTCATCCATGATTTGCGTTACTTTCCACTTGATTGCTGTCCATTTTCTGTAGCTGATATTTTGCTGCTTTCCTTCACGTGACTTTTCAATTTTGCGTCATTTCCACTGTTTGGCTTGCCTCTATACAGCATCTATTTTACTGCTGTGTCTGTCTTCCAGCGTGCCACTTGACTTTGTGTTTGTCACCAATTAATTAATGTCCAACGTCCTGTAGCTCTCCTTGCGTGTGCGTCTTGCCTGTTTAGTTTACTTGCTTTTTTTTTTCTTTCCAGCTGGCTGTCCTCTTTAATTGCTTCTCATACTTTGCCCGATAATTCCTCCTCTGTACTTTCACTTGCTGCTAAGACCATTATCATGAAGTGGGCCCATGCGTGACTCTTGACTCCACTCAAACCACTTTTCTGCTAGCCAATTAATTTTTAATTTGCTGCTGGGTCCTCTCTTCACATGTTGATCAATTCTCCATTTAATTCACGCTGCCTTTGTCCAATGCGTGATTCACGCTATTTCCAGCTGTTTCCTCACCGTTGATTTGTTTTGTTTTGTAGCGACTCCTCCTCTGTACGTGAACTGCTTCCTCTGAGCTAATGCTTGGCTCTTGTCCAATGATTAAACAATTTATGCGTGACTTCAATTGTTTCTCTGTTTTAATTTTTGCGCTAGCTTCACTTGCTGTGCTCTCCAATGCTGTGCTAACGCCACCTGGTCTATTAATCTTATTTTGCTCTCCACTGTAGCGTTGCTTGCTGATTTCTGGACTATTAAATGAGGTTAATCCCTGTACATGCGAGATTGTTGTTTGCTTTTCTATTTATTTTCAAGACTCCACGCAAATCATCCATTGTTGCGCATTTAAACCCATGGGCCCCTCTAATATGTCCAAGCTGTTGATTTTTATTCATTCAAATGATCTCCATGTGTTGTCATAGTTTATGAACCAATTGATGAGCTTGCCACTAGTCTCCTTAGGCTGCATCCGTTTTCTGATTTCCCAATTAAATGCAATCTTCTTGTCTTTTAATTTTCTTTGTCCATTCTATGAAGACTGGCGAGTATTGATCTTCAGAAAATATTTCACATAGGGTATTTTTGACTCACTTTAATTTCTTTGTTCCCAAATTGTACCTAAAATCAAATATGAATTAAAGTAAGTATTTTAAGCATTTTTGTACCATTAATCGCTAAGTGCAAATAATTAAAAATATCAAAAATTAAGCACATATCAGATATTAACGTGTTTCATATGTTCATGGAAAACCAAATTGACTGCAATGTGAATAGCAACTTGATTATCACAGAACAAAGGTATAAGCAAGGTTGGCGTGATCTTGAACTCACTAAGAAAATAGGCCAACCACTTTAATTCACAAGACGTTGTAGCCAACGCACGATATTCGGGCTCTGCTAAACTTTTGATAATGGTATTTTGCTTCTTTGATTTCCATGAGATCAATGAAGTTCCAAGAAAAACACAGTATCTCATCACCAAACGTCGGGTAATTTACAACTTCCCCAATCAGTCACAATATGTTTGCAAGTCGTAGGTGTTATCAGCTACATAGAACAACCCTATAGTATCGGTGCCCTTCAAATAATTAAAAACATGCAAAGTTGTGTCCATCTGGAGTTTTGTGGGAGCACTCATGTATTGGTTTAACTGTTGAGTCATAAATGATATATTAGGTCTTGTAAAACCTAGATATAGTAACTTTCCCACCAAACTTTGGTAACTTCTAGGGTTGGTATACAATCGAAATCAGCAACCAATTATACCCCCGAAGGAAATAGGTTAGCCACGGGTTGCGCATGTAATAATCTTGCTATTTGCACCACATCTCGTATGTATTTTGTTTGTGAAATCAACAACCCTTGATGTGATATAGCTAGTTCAATTCCCAGTAAAAACATGGCCTCTCCCATGTCTTTGGTAGTGAAACAATCATTCAGCAATTGTTTCACATTCTGGATGAGCTAAACAGAGGTTCCCGTGATGAGTATATCGTCAACATATACTATAAGAGCTATGAAATATGTTGACGTATTTTTGGTGAAAAGGCAATAGTCATGTATGGATTTAAAAAAACCCATTTGCAGGAGCTTATCAGGAAGACTTTATTCTATTGTCTTCTCGCTTGCTTTAAACCGTATAAGGATTTTGAGAGCTTACACACTTGATTCTTACAAGCTTTAGTGCAACCGTCTGGAGGAAGCCTATAAATCTCTTCGTTGATTGATCCATGCAAGTAAGCGTTATTGATGTCAATCTGGTGTAATGGCCAACGTTTTACTGCCATTATTGCTAAAAACACTCGGATCGTAACTACCTTCGTAATAAGGGAAAAGCTATCATGGTAATCAATTCCAAATTCTTGATCATAGCCTCAAGCTACTAACCTGGCGTTGTAGCAAGAAACTGACCCATCGGGAGCATATTTAACTCTGAACAACCATTTGGACGTTATCGCTTTCTTCCCTTCTGGTAAGGAAACCAGCTGCCAAGTCTGGTTCTTCTCTAAAGCGTCCAACTCCTCTTGCATCGTCTTGATCCAATTTGGGTCTGCCTTCACTTCATGGTAGGTCTTGGTTCACGAATCTTCGCAATGTTAGCAAGGAAGGCCTAATGATCATCTGTGTATTGAAAAATATATGCAGAAGTGTTAACATTGATCTGATTAACAACAAAATCAGATAGCCATGTCGGTGGCCTGCTCGGCCTGGTTGAGTGCCTGCATACAACATCTTAAGTGAGAGGTTGTTGTGGCAATTACCTCTCAACTGAGGACCTACTGTCTTCTACTGTCTGGGAATTTATATGAGATGACTTTGGAACTTGTAAATCATGGCAATCAATTTCTTCAGTGGGTTCTAGACATGCAGGCCTTTGCAATGGATCAACAGTAAAGCTATGTGGTAAAACAGTAGCTGGTTGACAATCATTCTCCTTTTGGGAAAAGTAAGAACAATTGGACTGATAAGGGAATTGATCCTCGTAGAATTTTACATCTCGAGACACACTGATCTAGTGTGTGTCAATATGGTACACCTTCCACCCCTTCTGTCTAAGAGATCCTCCCAAGTATATTCCTGGAAATGAACTGTTATCAAACTTGTCTTTTCGTGGATTAGTATTCAACACATATCCTAAGCAACCAAAAACCTTGAACTGGGCATAACCAGGAATCTTTTGATATAAAACCTGATGTGGACTTTTCTAGCTTAACACTTTCGTTGGGGAAACATTGAGCAGGCATGTGGCATGGAGCAAAGCTTCACCCCAGAATTTTGTTGGCATGTTAGATTGTTTTAATAAAGCTTTAGTAGTAGCAATTAGTGACCTATGCCGTCTTTCAACAACCCCATTTTGTTGCGGGGTCTACGAACATGTCTTCTGATTAATCACTCCATGGTCACGTAAAAGAAGTTGCATGTTATGCCTAGTAAACTCTGTGCCATTATCGATTCGAACCATCCTCACATGTGTATCAAATTGTGCGTGAACCATTTTAAAGAACCCTTCAATTAACTGAACAACTTGATCCTTGCTTCGAAACAAAATTGTCCATATAGCTCTTGTAAAGTCATCCACAATGGTTAACATGTAACTATCACCAGTTAAAGATTTCCTTTTATATGGTCCCCTATAATCAATATGCAACAACTCAAAAGATTTCTGTGATTGAATTCTGTTATTACAAAAGGGTTTTCTTGTTTGCTTTTCCTTGTGACAAATATCACAAGCAACCATCTGATTCAACTGAGGAAAGTTATACACATGCTGCAATTTCTCCTTGGACATGCATCCTACACGTTTGTGCCAAAGCTCAATACTACCTTTTAGATTATTGCTCATAGAAAAAACAGAATAAGAGCTGCTGCTAAATTGCTGCAATACTGAAGAATCAAAAAAAGATTGATTGACGCTATATAAACCTTTGATCAAAGTTCCAATAGCTACCACCTTTTCACAGTTCTGGTCTTGCAAAATGCTATGCTTAGGTAAAAAATAAGCAAGCATTGATCCCTGAGCAATTTGCTGACTGATAACAAGTTGTGCTTAAACTGTGGCACATAAATCACTTGTGTTATCGTGAATTCTGGACTGAAAAACACATCTCCAATATAAGTCACGGTTTTAATCGAGCCATATGGTAAGTATACACGCTTGGGAAAATGTAATTTCTCAATATTTTTCATTTGATATAAGGAATTACTCATATGTGTTATTGCCACTGAATCTATAATCTATGGCTCAAGATTGGCAAAATCAGATATGAAATGTGACTTACCTGTGCATGCTCCTACAAATTCCATAATTTCTACACGACCTGAACCACAATCCTGTATTATTTTCCCTTTCAGAATTTTCTAAATCTCTGTTTGTACCAGCATCTGTATATCTTGATTACAAACTTGCTCCCTGTGTGGCTTTGAATCGGATTCTTCCAGTGGTGTTTGTGCCTTGAATCATATTTGCTTGTACTATAAATTTTCCAAGATTGGTGAACTTCCTACCTTTATACCGGTCGGGGTAACCATTCAATCTGAAGCAGTCGGACCTTTCATGTCCTCCCTTCTTACAAAACGTGCAATACTTGTCTTCTTTGTTCTTACTTGCTTTAACATTTCTCTTCACATTACTGCTGTCAAAATGATTGCTCTGAGATCTGGTAGTGAAGGCAACAGTGTTAACGAAATCATTTTGTGTGTACAAAGCTACATCTCTCTATTTTTCAATTTTTAGAAGCATCAAATAGACTTTGTTTACTGATGGAAGAGGATCCATGAGTAAAATTTGATCTCTAACATGATCAAATTCTGCATTTAAGCCTGAAAGAAACTGCATGAGTTGCTCCTCTTGACAGATCTCCTTTGCTATAGCTGAGGAACCTCCACATCTGCATACCGTCATAGGTTTTAACACTACATACTCATCCCACATTCTCTTTGTTTTGTTGAAAAAATCTACTATGGATAGTTTTCCTTGTCTTGACGCGCAAATCCCTCTTTGAAGATGAAAAATGAGTGAACCATTGCTTTCTCCATATCGTTGCTCAACCTCTTTCCACAACTCCCTAGAAGATGGAGCAAATAAGAAAACATCTACTAATTCCCTTGATAGAGAATTTATAATCAAGTAAAAAACTAGGTCGTTAGATTCTTTCCACTGCACAAACTCCTCGGAGTCGACATCTGGTGCATCATCCTTTAGGATGAAACTGGTTTTCCTTTTTGCACTTAACGTACGCCAGTAACATGGATCTTTTCCATGAAATAAAATCCTTCCCGTTTAACACGTAACTTACAAGGATCAAACCTGGATTGTCGCTGTTTGTTAATTCACGACTGTGTTGTGGTGTCCTTCGATTAATGTCTTCAATATATAGATCTAATCTTTGATCCATAGTTCTATTCCTTTCCTCTTCATTTGAACTGGACCTTTCTTCTTCTTTTGTCTGTAAAGCTTGGACATAGCTCCTCCCAACCATAGCTTATTTAGACCAAACATAGAGAAGACAATAATTACTGTTTGGATCGAGCACAAGGCTCTGATACCATGTAGAAAGAGGAAGAAAATATATTAAGGGTGTAATTTTATTTCACATGTATGAAACAGTACAGAATTTTTGTATATATAACTACTGAAAACTAAGCTGAGTAGGAAAGGAAAATATTTTGAAAACCTTTGAAAATTGGTTTGTTACATCAGAGAAAACAACTCTTCTAACAACCTATAACTAACTGCAGCATCCCTTGACGTCACCCATTTTCTTTTGCATGCATGCATGGAACCAACAACTACACTTTTGGCAGTGAATTTTTAAAATCATTGCGAAAAGTTGAAATAAGTACAATTTTTGCCTAATGAATTCAAACTCTATAAATTTATTTAAAAATTTGGATTTATAGACAAATGATTTTTTAATGATGCCTATTCTACATAGTACATCTTCGATCATGCAAATTTTTTGTGAAAATATAATGGAGCATCTAGAAATTGTAAAATGTTTTCAAAGTTTTAAAAATGTTATTGAAAAACACATGATAGGTAATTTAAATTTTAAAAAGTAAATATTTTTTGATATAAAAAGATAAACACACCTAAAATTTTAATGTTAATAAGATCAAAATATCATAAATTTAATTTGATTACTATTCTTAATCATTAATATTTATTAACAATTAAATAATAAAACATATAAATATTGAAATATGATAAGCAATATAATATAATGATATATGGTGAGTAATACCAAATTTTAATTATACGATTAACAATTCTTACAAATAAAATAATAAATAAAGTTTCACGCACGAAAATAAATAATTATTTTTTTAGATTCCAAGTGACATGAGGCTCGATAGAAAAAATAAAAGAGTTCCCAATGTCTGGATTTCCAAGAAGGCCTTTTGCACGTTTGAAGCCATCGAGTGAAACAGTGAAAGATCTTCCCTTAAGAGTTGGTTTATTAATACTCTCTTCCAATAACTTCTTGGCTTTAACTAAATTATCAGAAGATATAGTGAATGATTCTCCAAATGTAGTATGGATCACTGAATTACATGAGTAGTACGTACAATGCATTTCACCTAAGAAACAAATAGTATAGAACTTAAATAGATAATTAAGTCAAACAGTATAAGGAATTCAAATTTGAACACATGCATACCGGATTGAATATACATAATTTTTGGAATCAACGACTGTTTCAAAATAACGGATTTCCCTAATCATGTATGGACCACTAGGACATCGCCACCGCTTCTATTTCCATCTAAGTTCTCTTAAGATTTAAGGAAGCTTAACACAACACATAGTATATACCATCAAACATTCATCTGTAGCTTCCTAACAGAAAATCAGATATAGATAATTAAGGAAGAGAGATAATTCAGATGATACTAAAAAACCTTAAAGAAGAAGATCGGCCATTGAAGGCAAGCGGTGATTAGACTTTGATGAGGAGGTTTGTTCTTCATTAAGGAGAATTTTACATTCTTCCTATCGGAGCTCATTTCCACTATTAGAAACTAGTTGCCACCTCAGCATTCTGCAATGAATTAATATTAATAGTTTTATTATGAAAAGTCAATTTAGCATAAAATTCATTATGTTTAATTGAATTCTTTTGGTAATCAATTCCCATAAATTCTCAGGTATGGAATGAATTGATCTAAAATTGAATGGAACTTTACCATACAAATCCTAGCAACAAAACGAGGTCATTCCTTTTTAGCACGCTAAAAACAACCTTCTCCTCAGCAACTTGTTATTTATTATGATAAAAAACAACATAGCTCAAGTCATTTGAACCAATTCTCTTGTTGAAGACACACTTGATCCGCTAAAAACAACCTTCTCCTCATAAACTTGTTATTTGTTATGATAAAAAACAACATAGCTCAAGTCCAACATTAGATTTGAACCAATTCTCTTGTTGAAGATACACTTGATCCAATCAAAGACTACTTAGGAAAAGCTTTTGTATATTGAAAACGTAATACAAGAGCCTAAGTTACATACATAATAACAAACTTGTGGAAAAGATAAGGGAAGAAGAAGCAAACCTGGAGAATGTTGTGTGTGTGTGTGAGAGAGAGAGAGGAAGATAGGAGAAGAGAACCAGCTAAATATTGAAAACAAAATGAAGCATATAAACATCACTTTCAAAAGTTAAATACTTTCGTAGACCTTTTATCAAGTAGTTAGTAGGCTTTCCTCAAAGAAGCATTGAAGGTGAGAAAAAAAGTCAACCTATATACAACCAACACAAACACACAATCAACTGTCTTTTGAACACAAACACAAACAAAAACAAAAACCCATACAACATAAGAAGAACACAAAACCCACAAACAGAGCATAACAGAAGGAGGGTTCTTGAAAAAAGAAAAGAAGAATAGTACTAAAAGCATAATAGAAGGAGGATTCTAGAAAAAAGAAAAGAAGAACAGTACTAACACAAGACATGAAGCTCGTTCAACAATGACGACTGCAACACAAGAGACAACGACCACAGAGGAGATGACGCTTCTTCAAAAACACGATGACTAAGTTGAAACAAAGAGAACTTTGTTTTTTGTGTTAATAACCTAGTAAAAAATGACATTGTTTGCTATTAAACAAAACAACGCCGTTTGTTGTTGAGAGAAATGACGCTGCTTTCAATTAATTAGGAAATATACCATTAGGCAACAATTTAGATAATCATCGCCAAATGGTGACTCATTACCATTTGCCTTGATCTTTAGCGACACAATTATATAGAATATATAAATTTTTTATAACAATACCAAATTTATATATAATAAATACAAAATTAGGATTAAATAGACTAATATATTATATAAGTAAGATATGAGAAAATTTATCTATTATCTATGCATTTATAAACCATTATGTTAGTTACAATTATTATCTATACATTCATATAACATTATATTAATTACCATAAATAATTATATTTATTGCAATATAATTAAAAAATAATTACAATATAGTAAAAAATGAAATAAATATTTCATATTAATATCATATTCTTAAAAATAAAATTTAATATTATGGACAATGATTGTAAGTCTAAAAATAAATTTAGTTAACAAAAATGTCATTTCTTCTAATTTATAAAACTAAAAACACAAAATTAAATTATATTACATTAATTTATACTTTTTATTAATCCCTTTTAAAATATATGATTTGACAACTTTAGTTGTTGTCAACAAACTCTATTTATTATATATAAATTATATACTATTTTATATAAATGATACATTAAAAATTTTGCTATATTAAAAAATTATCATAAGTATGAAAAGAAGTAGCCACGATTTTATAAAATTTGGCTAAGTTTGAAAAGTTAATTAGAAATTTACTTGACCCGATCATATAAGCAGTGAAGATGAAAATGAGTCTTAGTCATTAAACTAATATTTGTATTTTTTATTTTCTACATAATTATTTTTAAATTGTTATTAACATCCTGTACATGATCAATTTAATGATATTTTATTTTCTATATACAATGCTTTTACATTTCAATTATTTTTATTATATTTTTGCATAATAAATTGTACAACAAAAAATCTAAATACATACAATAATATCGATTAAAAATGTCACCAATAACTATAATTTGCATGATATAATTGTTAGTTATAATGTATATTAAAAATTTCAAAATGTCGCCAAATATTTTTTATTACGTTTTAAATATAGTAGCTAAAAACATTTGGGTACGATTTTGGAAACCAAAAATATTTGGCTACGTTTTTTAAAACGTCGTCAATCACTTTTGGCTATGTTTTCTTTTCGTAGCTAAATCACAACTAAAGCTTTTAGCTACTTTTTCATAAATGTAACTTATAAGTTTTAGCGATGAAAATAAGCGTAGCCAAAACTTAGTGGCGACGATTTAGAAAAATGTCAAATTTTTTCCTACAAAAACTACTCGTAGCAAAAAATAATTAGTGACGACTTGGTGAAAATGGCATCTATAGTTCTTTTCCTACAAGATTTGGCAACGTTTTTGGCGGTGAATATAAATCATTACTGACAAATTTTTTCACTAAAAGACCCTTCTACTGTAGTGAAATTGGCAATAGCATTCGTAGTTAAATGTATATAATATGTTTTTTACTTTAAAAATATGGTAATTTTTATAAATTAATAATTTTTATTAAAGAATAAATTTCATGATCTTAAATTGAGTTTAATTAAGTTAACTTTTGTTAATTAATAGATTTTATATAACCCTAATATTATTAGTTTAACAACTTTAATGTATCATATAGTATATATTGGTTAAAATATCAAAACAACACGTCTAAGCCGATTATATTAACTTTTCTTTAATGCTTTTATCTATTCTTTCAAGTATACTTTCTTGAGATGAATAGTGAACACAAGAGGTCAAACCCTAATTTGCGAAACTTACTGAAGATGAGAGAAAGATTCCAGGGTGAAAAGCCTCAAGAGGGATTTACCTGAAAGAAGAGCAGAGGATGCGAATCTCCATCGCAAGTAGCGAGTAAATTTTCTACCCTAATCGAGAAAGGGACCGAAGACTCAAGAAAGCTCAAAGTCGTTTTTTGTTTTAAAATAGTTTGTAAAAGGTAGAGTTTTGTCCTTTGATATTTGAACGTCGTCGTATGCTTTATAGTGAACGTCGTCGTATGTTTCCTAATACACGTCAGTAGTCCAAATGGGTCTATCTCCTTTTGGAGTACATCCTTGTTTCTTGTAATCTCTAACTGCCTATATGGTTGCTGTCTCCGGTAGCTGAAAACAGAACAGAACAGAATCTCCAGAGACAGAACAGAACAAAAAATAGAGACAGTGAGTTGTTTGGTTATGGTGGACAGAACAGAGAAAATTGTCTCCGTCTCGAGGACAGATGTGTTTGGTTGTTGAGGACAGAACGATATATTTTTCCAAATGACCAGTATGCCCTTAGTCCTTAATATGATGAGAAATATGTTATTCATTGATATTTTTAGTAGGAATGGTTTGTATTAGTTAACAAATTTTCTAATACCGGTTGGAAAAATTACAAATTACTCACGAATAATAATAATAATAATTGTTATTATAATTTTCATAACAACAAAAACAATAACATTAAGAAGTAAGTTGACAAATGTATAAAAACAATAAATTTGAATAATAATAAGTACAAATTATATAATAATAATAATACTTAGACATGATAATAATAATAAACACAAAATGATGCTTAAGAATAATGATAATAAATACAAAAAGAATGATAATAATAATAATAATTACAATAATAATAATAATAATAAGAGTAAGAATAATAATTATAATAACAACATCAAAATGATTAACAATAATATCAAAGATGAAAATGTATAATAATAATAAATGATACTTATAATAAACCCCACATATATGAATGAAATAAATTTTACAAC
>JANZLX010000213.1:44695486-44714588 GCA_025531955.1 Erythroxylum orinocense | reverse complement strand
CCTGTTTATCACATGAAGACAAAAACTAGAATCTATAGGTAGAGAAAAGAAAAACCACTACCTTATGGGTTTTTTCAAAGACTCAAATTTGAAGTTAAGAGCTCAGAGTCAAACTCTGCATATCAAAGGAGCCTCTAACTAACCTAAGGCGTGTGGTTGAGTGACAAATGACTCATTCATTCTTAACTAAAGGTCAAGAGTTCGATCCTTAGCTTTGAGTATGAAGCAGTTTTAAATCCTTTGGTCAACTGTCCCATCCTATGAGCTGCTTTCCCATCAACTAGGGGATTAGTCACTGAGTCCGCCAGGTAAATACCCTGGTCAAAGACCAAAAAAAGAGCCTTTAACCAACCAGTGCGATTATTTAACAAAATAAACTTTTTAAAAAATTTTAGTCTGCTTTTATTTATACAAATGTTCTGTGAATGACTCATAATAATTTAGCAATTACATATTTTATAATAATTTATGTACAATTACTTATTTTTTAGGTAACAATAATTTATATTTAAGTCATTGTTAATTGTTAGTATAACCGTTTCTCGGTTTAATATAAGAAATGTTGACATACAAGTAGGAAATTAGCTTTGTAGTGTCAATCCATTGAGAATAGTGCCTTGACTCTTGATCGAGTTAAAGTACAATTTTCTAGTTATCTTTGGGATGAGTTTCTTGATTAGTCCGTGTATTCACATTGACATTACAGACAAATTTGCCTTTAATGTTAACTAGGGACGGCATTACTTAAAGTGCAATTTGATGATTAACTAGTGTAATACAATGTAATGACGTGAAACATGACGATTAATTACGGTATTAAGACTTGAAGAGTTCAATAATTTACAAACCGCAATTAGTTTTATATGATGCCGGCGGCTCTGGTTAGACGTGTTTTCTGTCTGTATTTTCTTGGACCGTTGTTTGAAATCATGGGTCTATGATTGTGCTAAGCTTTTTTAAATAATACTTGTACCGATTAGTACTAGTGCACTATTGTGACCAGAAAAACGTGTACTAGATCTGACAACGCAAACGTCAATTTAGGGTTAAATATATTTGAATTTCTTTATAATTTATAATTTATTTTAATTTTCATGTTTTAAAATTTAATACTTTCACTATTATGATAATGTTTGGTAATAATATATTTCATTGATCTAAACTGAGCCCTAGCAGTCCAGCATCAGCCTGGGAGGACACTGTTAAATGAGAATTAAAATAAAAAATCTGATTGGCTGACAATAAATCTGTTAAGATTAATTAGAATTGAGAGGGTGTTCTTTTGGCTTAAGTAAGATCGCAGATTTAAACAGCTTTCATGTATGCAGTCGTTTAAAACTTAAAATCATAGTTTTATCTCCTACAAGAGACTTACCCGACAAGAATGAGGATTAGTCTTGGTGTGAATAACTTAAAGGTGTCTTCTCATAATTGAAATCCTCTTAAAATATCTCGTAAAAAACAAAAAAAATCAATTAAAAAACATTTGTCTATAACATATGGAAGGAAAGCAATAACAGAATATTCAAACAAGAAAGCAAAAACATCATCAATGTCTCTCTAAGAAACTATAGACTACAAATCCGGCTGTCTTTACAAACTAGAGGGGTAACAATTAATCTATCTACCAACATGAGAAGGAGATAGCCATTGAAATGAATCACTATGTATATCCGAGTAGATAGGGGAAAGATCTTCCTTTAAGGTTTTTTTTTTTTGTGTTTTGTTAATAAACGCATGATATTTTGTACTAACCTAGAATTGAAGTCTCATTGTAATTGTAATGTACATTAACTAATGAATGAAAGGTATTTGATTTTTGAAAAAAATATATTTCATTTACCATATTTCTTTAATTAATTATTTTAAAATTATAGATAGACAAAAAGTTAATAAAATATGACGAAAAGTATGTAATAATTAATTAATAAAAATTAAAATAGAAAATATCAAATATAATGAGATGGTAAATATTCAATTGTAACATGAATTTTTGGAAAGATCAGACTATCTTCTATAACTTAGTCATAAGTCTTACTATCTCTTTAGTTCACTTTAGGTCAAACGCTTGTATTATTGGAGAAATTACTGGAAAATAAGAACAATAATAGGTAAGCATTTCATAACCTACCATGTGAAACCAATTTATTTTGACAAAAAAGTGTTATAGTTTCACCATTTAATTAAAAAATTATTAAATTGTATAAGATTGTCGTTACAAATACTCATCGGTTTCATATATTGATTAAAAAATAAAAGAGTAGTTTAATTCAAAAACTGTTTATGGTAATTGTTAAATTGATCACTTAAGCAATCTTTCATATCATCTATTATTTTGTTGTTGGGTTTGAAGATTGCGAGAGCTTAATAATTTATCTCACTTCATGTACACGTGGGTCCGATGTCTAACAGACAAGACATCTATACATGAAATGTCAGGGTAGTTGGGTAAGACGATGGGATCCCTTGTGGGGTGACGACGAATAGGATTGCAAAGTCAAATACCATGGAATGGTGAAATTCCCGGTGGCTCTGCCTCTGCCTTCACCTCCGCCAATGCAGAGCTCCTCCAATTCCTTCGCAACAACTATTTCTCACCTTCTATGTTCTATCCCTTTAAATTTTAATCGGTGGAGACTTTGTCAATATTCTATCAATGACTTTTCTAATAAATCTTTGTAATACTATCATCACCATTCTAGTTTTAGAATGTAATTGGATATTTAAAAATTATATCGTAAATTTTATTGGTCAAATTTTCAAATTCAAAATTGTAAAATTTTAGCTTTACTATTCGATTTTGGGGATTGGAAATTAAAGAACTTAACTTCAGGCATATATAAAAGAAAGTGATATATAGATTGATCATATTTGTTTTAAAAAGAGGCAACACACTCAAGATCATGTTTCATATGTCCATCCCTAAAGCTTGTAAGTAAACTTTAGATTCTTAGCTCCAAATAAGCAACCTAAAATTCTAATAATTTAAAAAATTTAAGAACTTTTATTTATTATAAACTAATTTTTAATTTTAATTTTAAAATTTAAACGTCCAGTCAAATTATTAATACTCTTTTATAAATCAAATAAATATGGATTAATAGATTAAAAAATGCCTAAAAAAGATTATCATAATTTAAATATTTTATGAAAAATAAAACAGATAAAATAAGATTAAAATTCGAGATACACTAATTTAAATATATTAAGTGAACGGGCAAAAACATAAGTGAAATAAAAACTTAAAATTAATATATCATAGAATCAATTGTATCCCTTTAAACTTGTTTTACATTTATCTCACTGTAAATTCTATTTCTTAAAGATTTAAATGATAAAAAATTATGTTAAATAAACAATCTTTCAATACGTTTTAGACCTATTTGAAACAAATAATAGTAAGCAAAGCGTTCCATTCTAAAGATAATTCGACTTTTAAAGTTTCAGATTATGTCATTTATTATATAAAATCATTTGCCTTTCATAAATATATAAAAGTTCTTTTATATTATTCTAAAAGCATTTTTTAAAAACAATGTGTTTTAAATAATTAATTTCAAATTTTAGTTGGATAAAAATTCTTTTAAAACCATCTAAGTCTAGTTTTTGCTCAACATATTCCAAGTTTATAATCTATTTAAAAGATGGAAACATAAGGTTGAATGAATTTTGACCTATTCAAAAGATTAAGAAGGAATTTCAAGAATTAAGAAAGTTTTAAACAGTACTTATAAAAAAAAGCTATAAGGGTTTGAAAATTAATTTAAAATTACTTATATTAGAACTAGTCCTTTCAAGTTAAAGGCTTCATAATGAAATATATGGTTTGAAAAGTTAATGTAAAATTATAAATTATTATAGGACAAACTTCAATCAATAGTAAAAAACTATTTTCTTAATCTTCATTGTGTCAATAATAATCATATAATATATAATGAAATTTATCAGTAAAATATTCAAGTCTCATTGGTGAACCATCAAAAAAGTTTTATCTTGCTATTTTCATGTTAGTTATGTAACATTTTTACTAAAAAATAAATACATTACTACATTAAGACATAAAGAAATATATTTCTCCATAAAGAGAATCATAGTTGATTCTTCATAAAAAAAGATTAACACAATAGTTTGTAGGTAAGAAAATTTGTAATTAACACGAGTTTTTATCTTAACCAAAATCAATTTGAATTAATATTAATCGAAATAAGAAAATCAAATTAAATTAATTATTGTAATTTGACAATCCAAATTTTTTCTTTAGTACGTCATATATGTCACAAACTTACAGTAGAAAATAAATTATAAAGAGAAAATGAGAATAAGAAAAGAGAAAGGAAAGTAAAAATCAGAGAGACTATACAACTTTGTCTTTCTTGAAACCTTAGCTCAAAGTGTGTGATTCACAAGAATAATCATATACAAACATTATTGGTTGTGGTAGTTGTAAACATTTCTATTTAGAATACTTGGTTGTATTAATTATAAAAGATTTGATGCAGATTTTCAATAATAAAACTTATAAACTCGTATATAATACCCGTGTATTTCGCATCTATTTAAGATAGGATTCTATAATATCTAGAACATTATCTAAAATAACTTTTTGAATCCAAATCAAACAAGGATTATTGGTTAGTTATCATTATCCAATTAATCTCTTATAGATCCAATTAATAAAGAATGTCAAAACTAGCTACTTAGATATATAACATATATCATAACAATCTCCTCGTTTTTGACATTATTTGCCACAAATATGAAACTCTCCCTAAATAACATAATTAAACATTTAAGTATCAAACTCACAATTTATATAACAAATACTCCCCCTTTAATCAAACATCAAGTTCCAAAGAATATCACAATTATTCAATCATCCAAATTTCTACCATCTGAGACAAAAAGATGTCAAAAAGCAAGAAAAATAGTCACGCATATATCTTGAAATCTTCCCCCTGAATTAAACAATCATAAAAAACAATATGATATCTCCTCCTTGGGACAAAACAGTGTCAAAATGAAGAACACCCGAGAGATAAGTCCAAAATGATGCCCGATTTATGAGAGAGCTGAAGCTTGATGAGGATGAGGATGGATCCTCGATGGAGCCAAATAAAAGCCAAAATGCAAACTACTTAAAAGATGGGACGATAGCAGCAACATAAAAACTAAAGAAGAACTGAAGAAGATTAATTCTTTTTTAATAAATAACATCAAATTATAATTCAAAAATGTAAAGCACACAATCCCTGTGTCTCTCGAAGAAATTCAAACCTGGCCTTATTCATCGTCATATTATCTTTGTCATCGATTTCTTCTTCTGAAGTAACTGACTTATCCCCTGTCTGAACAGTTTCTTCACAAGTAGTAACTAATTGTGAATTTAGACAATTTCTGTTTTTCCTTTACAACCTTTTTGTGCTTGTAATTGACCCTTTATAATCTAAGTGTGATTCGGTACCATGGGTTGCTGCTAAAAATTTAATGGGGAGTGTCTAGATTTTCAGTTTTGATCCCTTTGAAATATCATTTGTAACAACTTGTAACATTTCAATCTTATGTACCCAATTACTCTACAAAAGTGACATATAGGTATGAACCTCCAATTTTTCTTTGAGATTTCTCCTTGGATAGATCTGGTCGCATCAATTTTCTCATCATTCGGCTTAGAACATTTACCTCTATAGCCAATACCTTGAAGGTCTCTTTTAGCTTTACCAATTTTCAACAATTTTTTTAGCTTTTCGTTACCTCCATTTAACATTCTTATTCCTTTTTCTGTACTGACCAACTTTAATTTTGTTTCACCAAACTCATCTAATGTAGACAACAACTTCTTCTTTAGATCTTGAATGATGTTCTTTATGGAAGAGTTTTCCTCCTTCAACTTCTCAGTTTTCTTACATGTTTGGACCCATTTACCATACATTAACTTATAGGTTTCATAAACACCTTCTTTTTTATCATCTGAAGTACTATTATCACTGTCATAATCTGATATTGAGCTTTGAGTTGAATCGTCTGCGTTTTTCTCAAAATTTCCCGATTTACTTACTTTTTTGTCTTCAATTACTTTCTTCTCGATTACTGTTAAACAAGTAACTGGACTTTTGCTGTATAAAGTAACTAACACAACACTATTCACAGCTTCTTCTTCACTACCATACTTACTTCTGGATTCATTCTCACTCCAAATGCTTGTATAGAACTTTTCATTTCTCTTCTTCAAGGTGTTAGCACATTCCGTTTACACATGTCCGAAGCCTTGACACTCATGAAATTAAATTTTATTGACTTTTTTTTCACCCTTATAAGTTTTCCCTTATTGTTTGAAATTACTATTTGATGAACTCCCACCATTTTGCCTAAAATCGGATCTATCATTCTTCACTTTCTTTAATCACTTGCTGAAATTTCTTATCAATAATTCCATATCCTCATTCTCATTAGATTCATCTTCTACATCATTTATGTCTTTTCCAGTTTCAGCTTGTAATGCCAATTCTTTGCTCTTTTCTTGTTTGCCCCTTAACAAATTCATTTTGAAATTAGTAAGAATTCTAATTACCTTCTCCAACGACAAGTCATTGATGTCATGAGCCTCCTCGATTGTTGCAATTTTCGAAATAAATTTTGGAAGTAGTGATCTCAACGTCATCTTGACTAGTTTCAGATTGGAATATTTTTTCCCGAGTTGACGTGTCTAATTCGCTATATCGTGTAATCTTTCATGAAAGTCCCTAATAGTTCCATTTTCATCCATCTTCAGTTCTTCAAACCTCACAACTAACATCTGTAGTTTTGACGTTATCACAGATTTGGACCCTTCATGAATAATCTGCAAAGCATCCTGCGCTTCTTTAGCTGATTCACAGGTTGATATTATTGAGAAGTGTCCTTTATCAACAGCATTAAAAATTGCATACATTGCTTGTGAGTTTCCAAGTGCACACCCCATCACTCACGTAAAAACCCCATAGAAAGACAGCTGCAGTTGCTACCATAAACTACAACTTCTACACCGAAAACACAGCTGAATCACCCAAAGAACAAAGTTAGAACGCAGTTGCACACACACTCCATCAACGACGCACAACAATAGACCCATTCAACGTTTTGTTTTGTGTTATTCACCAAAAACCCATCAACTCCACAACCATGTTTTCACCATCCAACTCTAATATGACTTCGACTTTTTTTCCTGAAATCAAGCAACACTTAACACAAAGAAATTTTCATTAATGCCGTTCAACCACACATCAACGTAATCCACCACACATCTTCTCAAGATACACTGATCATAATCCATTTTCCTTCTGGACTTCGACCCACTGACTTAGATCATTTATTAGATCATTTTATTATCTTTATCCGGATCAAATCACGTAACTTAACCAATAAGTTAGTTAAAAACCAAAAAGTATAATTAAATATTGTCCAACTTTATGAAAAAAGTCAAAACTATCCAATAGGTCACCTTAAAGTAATCTATAGGGCACTTTGCCATTTGAAACCTTCTCCTATTCAAAGATTGTTTTCCCCCTATATATTCATCACTGAAATTACATGCTCTCTCCAATTTAGGTTGGGCTTATGTGCTATCACTAGGAAAATAGAAGCTTTCTTGCACGATCTTCACTTAACTTCTCTTCATTTGAGAATCACTAGTTCATTAATTTATTTCTATTAAGTTAGTTACAGTTAGGTTCACTAGTTAGTTGAGTTCATTAGTTGGAAATTAGTTTGTTAGCTCGACTCATAATGGTTAGTTTCATTTTTATATTTCTTTGCCAACGAGAATCGGGTTTTGAACAAATCTTATTTCAAGCCTTTGCTCACCCTTAAATGCTATTAACTTTAAACTTGATTAAAAGATCGAGGTTCTAGTTAAACTATTGTTTTCACGAATCAATGAAAAGGGGAATGATTAGGCATTTTAATATATAGAAACTGTGCATGATTCTAAGTTTCTTTGGTATAAGTTTTAACATTGTCTTTTTGCGTAGATGCTTCCATTACATATATAAACACTTTATCTTTTACAATTTCTTGTTGTTCACACTATTTTGTCTTGTTTTGTGAAAAACATGTATAATATTTAATTCAAATGTTATTAGTGATATAATAAATAATTAATATCACATGTGAGGCAAACTATTCAAATGTAATTTTTAATTAAGGAAAAGTACATGACAAAATGTAATCACTTTAAGTAGAAGTTGAAGATTTGAGGGATAAATACATATGATAGTATATGAATCTTCTATCTTTTATTCAAAATTGAAAAGCATCTGATTTGATTTATGATTAGTGATTATTTAATATAAGAGCTATATATATGATAAGGAACTGTCAACTATCCATATTCTACATCAACTATTAAATGTCGGGAAATCATGATATTGGCATGTGATTTCTTTTTGGTCTTACAACCCTTTTACTATTGTAATTTGTTTCAGACTTAGTGCGAAGAATCCTTTTATATGGTGTCATGCGGAAAATGTGACAGAAGTGTAATATGAAAGAGCACAATCATTAAACTTACTGTAGGAGATCGATCGAGGTTCACAGATACAAAACTTTGATTATATAATTAGATAAATTTTATTAGAAATCAACTCTTTCGTATTTAAATTGTCCATAAATCCTTTTCTCGTGCTCATTTAATTAAAGTTTTGATCAAATTGAAAAAAAAATTATGTTTCGCAAAGAAATTATTTCAGGATAACGCAATCAATTATTATTAAAAAATTTATCTTTGAATCCTAAAATCAAAGCTTAACCGTTCATGTGGTATCCAAAATAATATAAAATATTTTTATTTTTCTTCTATTTATCTGGAGATAAATAAATGACTAAAAAATAGAAAACACATAAATCTGATATATAAAATGGATAAGAGAAATATTATTAATAAGAATAAAAATAAAAGTTAGATAATCAATATGTCAATAAATTCTATAAAAAAATAATTGATTTTTTCATTCTCTCGAATTATTGGCTGTTTCTTAGAATTTTGCAAATTAAAAACGGTGGTTAATCTTAATTAAGATTTGTTTGATTTGTTTAACTTTCAATCAAGCAAAGACCTTTGGGTAGTATTTCTTTTTTATTACAAAGTAATATTTTCACACTTACTAATTATAAGATGCCAGAAGAGATTGACTTGTATTCAACAATTAGGTTAAACCATGTTTGATTGAATTAAAAAAAGATGCCGTGTACTCCATTAAAATGGCAAGGTAAAATTGGATTTTCACGTTGACATGGACCTTAACAATTTCCTGGATTTTGCCTTGGGTGATGCATAATGCTGCCCCACCATACAAATTTAATAAGTCTATTAATTGTCACTTAAGGGCTATAATGGATGGTCTGCATTTCATTAATATAGAGTTAGTGGATTCCCTTTCAAAGTAATGTTTCAATTGATAATGAATGGCTTCTTACGGTCTCAATGATAGCTCAGTATAGTTGCTCCTGCAAGTGGTGGAGTGCCAACACATAAAAAGGCAATCGGATTCGGAACAAAGGGAGAATGCAATGGTCTTTCTTGGGGAATTTTTTTTTAAATTAAGACCAACGGTAATTATTGAATTAAAGGCGGCCTGTCTAACTTTAAGACTTTGAAATAATGCCTGTATTGCAAGTTGCTAACAATTTTAAATGAAGATTTGTTAACAATGACACGTGAATCCATGTGAAGGGGGTCCTCTTTGTTGTTAAATCCCTGAGATAAGGGAAGATTATCTTGGAAGGAGGTCAATCAAACTATATGTTATTTTAACATCATAATAAAGTTCTATGGAACTTTGATTCATTTATAGTATTTATATGCGAAGAAGATCCGATGATGTTGTTAATTAAAGTAATAAGAATCATTTTCCTTAATGATTGAAGCGAAGATTGCAAACTTGTAAGAGATGCATTAATTCCTAGAGAATAGTTAATTTATAACCTTTTAGAAGAAAAAAAACAATTCGCTGTTAACACAATTTGATTAGTCTACAAGGTGAATAATCATATTTAAGTGACTTACTCTTTATTTTACTAGTTCTGATTTTATTAAAATAATAAATGAATAAAAAATCTTTTTTTTAATTGATTCTCTAAATTCATTGTTGATTTTGATGGTATCATCTGGTTTAAGAAAGTGGAACAAGCAAGGTATCTCCAGTCTAACTCCAATACTACCTTATGATAAAAATAAATAAATCCTATATAGGACTAACCGGGCAATACCTCTGGAGCTTATATACAACAAAAACTGAAATCCTCCTGAAAAGCAATTTTAAAAGATAATATTCTTAAACACAATTTGGATTATAACCAATAACATTTAGACAACATAACAAAGCAAATTTCTAACCGATTGAAAATCATCAACATTGTCAGCTTGTTAAACCAGTAACACTCATCCACGATTTCCATGGAAAGTGAAGAACCGAGCAAAAGATAATTAATTAGGGAACTGGACCCTGAGGGGCTATTCTTAATTGAAAGAAAAACTGATCAATTATGCAATAGAGATATGTAGAACAGTAGAAGCTAGGATTGAACTTGAAGTGTTTTGTTTTCCGGTGTTGAAGACAAACCTGAGTAGGGAATAGTAGTGGTTCTCCTTGTTGCTGACCAATTTCAATCCATGTGGAGTTGTAGGGGTTGAAGTTTTTCTTTTCTTTTCTTCTCTTTTTAGATACAGAAGGTATGAAATATTACGATTACACTTCCTACAATACAATATTAGACTAGACAATACTTGCATATCATAAAATTATAATTAATTAAGAATTTGGGTTAATTACGTAATTAACAACTTCACCTTAGAAGAAGTACATAAGCAATGGACTTACAAGTACAAAATAATTTCTCACGAAAATGTTTACTATTTGAACTTTTTGACTTCTTAACATGGTATTAATTGGGAAGGAGAAAGTTAAATTCCTTTCGTCAATTTCATGACTTCCTGGAGGTATTGAAGGCAAAATTAGTGGATGGGGTTAAAGGACAACACTGGATATAAAATTTTATACATTTTACTCAGTCTATTGTTTTAATACACAAATGACAGCTCTATTTTAATCATTCTTTTAATCCAGAACTTCTCTTTTTGTTTTTAAATCGATACAAACATAGATTAACATTGGAGGAATAGTACATGTTATCTGGATTATGAGTTATTATTAACAGGTCAATATATAAAGTAATACAACTGAACTAAAATACTAGTACTTAGATTAAATAATTGGACCAAAGGTAAATTTTATTAAAAAAATCATTACCTGCAATTAAGTGGAAGTCTTGATGATAATTTATTCAAAATAAAAGACCAAAAGAAGAGCATGTCGTCGTGGTGCACTTAATGACTATTGAGTCTACTAATAAACCCAAGTGTACTTGGTAAACCAATCCTCTCAATTAGCTAATCAAGTCTTATACGCTACACATGAACATATAATCTTCATTATTAAAGAAAAGAACTTTCAAATTCTTAATCCTTAAGTTAGTTCGCCTAATCAGGTAAGGACAAAATCCCCAATTCATGCATTCCCTGGCCACCAGTTTCATTGCCATCCGAAGCACAAAACTTTAATTACCCTGAAAACTGGCATTTCCAAGAGCCATGCTTTTAGAAGGAGGTGACTGTTTTGGCTTGAGAAAACATGTGATATAACAAAACTCCTGCTTTAACAAATTATAAATATAAATGGTTTTATACATATTTATCAAAATAATTTTATATTTTTTTCTTTATTTTTTAAAGAGAAAAAATTATTCAAATTTGAGGAATCGTCAAAATGTTTAAATTAAACATGAGAATTATACTATAATTTTTTTATAATAATAATATTTTAATTTTGAAGAAAATTTAATATACTTTTTCCTGTTTTTCTTAAGTTATTAAAGTTGGACATGTCTAACTAGCCATAAGTTTTCTTACTAAAATTTTTGGAACTTTCTTTGCTGCATTTGGACAAAATTCTACTCCTTTTCATTAATGAAATCATAACAATAGAATGGAGCCACATGCAGGTTGTAGTAAACTACGAAAAAGCAGACTTAAAATACTAATTTTTTTCTGCATATAGTTAAAGAAATCACTAGTCCCGAGCAAATATATATTATTTTAGACCATTCCTATAATTATTGGAAAACATGGAAGCTCTTCATTACGATTATACTATCCAATTGTAGCTAGCAATATGTATGAGGGAACTAAACAATCAATCGATGTGTTGAAATCTATATTCAGATCTTGGAAACTAGTTCTCCTCTATAATAAAATTGTATAGAAACTAAAGTTTCAGATCAGGAAACCAGACGTGTGTAAAATCCACCAACTCAATCTCCCAAGTCCAATCGAGCGTAAACGCTTGAAACTATAATAAATTTCAGGAAAGTGAAGAACTGAACAGAAGGATAAGTTTTAAAATGGGAATATAGAGGATGAAGAAACAACTTTCAACCATTGGAAGCTGGGGAAACAATAAATTAAGAACGCAGAAACCATTTTTTTTATTTCAAAGAGGAAGCTGGGAAACCAAAACCAAGTTTTTAATATACATAGATAAGTTATAACCATGATTTCTCATCTTCACAAACTCAAGCTTCTTCTTTTTTTTTCCTTTTTCTAGTATTTGTTCTTCTGAAGTGATCCTACCTTTTGAATACAGCACAGTGGAAGACTCAGGAAAATGTAATCTCCTCTCTCTAAGTTTATGTCTACCTTCTCTACTTAGTAAGGAGGTCGGGTATGTGCCCAAGAATAAGCGTCATGCCCTAACTGATTTCCATTAGGCATTAGATTTGGTGGCAGATTGTACACAGGAAGTGCTGAGGGATCAGGCAATCCACCGGCTTGTCCACTGCCACCGATTCCCGGAGGAGAAGCTCCACCTGGAATCTGCCCTTGGCCGCCACTTCCACCTTCCTCTTCTTCCTCTAAAGGTAATCTTTCATAGGTTGCATTGGCAAATGTTGCCGCAATCACCATGACCGGACCTGCTGCGATCAAAGACCCCACCACACTTCCTCCCACCACTTGTCCTTGCCCTCCTGCTAGGTACACCGTCAGTCCAGTGGAGCCAGGAGGCGCAGGTCCGGGCAGAAACGCCCCTGTTAGGGATAAAATCTCAAACCTGCCATGAAGTGCCACCACCGCACCCGGCGCTGTGGGCTGTCTTAGCGTTACGTTGGCCACCGAGCCACTGCCGCTGAGTACACAAACCCCTCGCTGACGTCTACGTGCGAATTGTGCCACGCTTTCTGCTACATCTGCTCCGCCGGCAACTTCCATCAGGTGGCTCCGAAGAGCATTAGGGCTATCTCGAGTCACGAAAATGGGTGGTTTCGGCTTGTTTTTTGACCCCGGTGGCCGGCCCCGTGGTCTCCTGGTAACCTCAACAGCACCCTCCTTAGGCTCATCGCTTGTGTCCCTGTCTTCATCATCATCTCCTTTGCCACCACTTCTGTTGCTAGTTTCGTTGATGGAGATTTCCAGGTTGGATTTGCTTAAAGCTGATGAATTAGATGTTGGGTCAAGGACTGAGAGACCCACTTGACCGGTCCACCAAGGATTAGCCATGGTTGCAAATTTAGTAACACTAGAGGTTTATGAGAAAGGAAGGCAAGACTGAATCTTTTGTTGCTGTTTTGTTAACTTCTTCAAAGGTTTCGGGTATTTGAGATCAGGTAATCAAAATCGAGGCAAGGTTTTGTAACAAGTTACAGAGGGTTCTACGTGAAGGTTACTGTGCCTGGTGTTTCAGAAGTTTGAAGAGAGAGAAAGAATGATTACACGAGGAGGGTAAAGCAGTGAGTAGAGAGAGGAGAGAATTAGATGCAATTCCTTATGGAATCAAGTAAAGAGAAAGAAAGGAAAGAAACCCTTTTGACTGGTGAAGGTGAAGAGATCTCAATTAACAGAAATCAGGAACAAAGCACAGATGCAAAAGTCGCTAGCAACGAATCACCTGCCAAGCAGAAGAAGGAAGAATAAGCTAAAGCACACTGCACACCGACGAGAGATGAGAGATAGAGAGAGATGGGATGTTTTGTACTATAAAATGATTGAACAGAACAATCTTAGCAGTCACCACAACAGCGATTGATGAATAAGATCAGATGTCTGAATTTTCCAACTAGTATGAACGTTGGCTTTTATGTTCTGCTGTGATTTTGGGAGCTTTGATTTCCGATTTCATGGTTCTGTTACTATGTAGTTTGTAGTTTTCAACGGTATGAGTACGAATAAAACAATCCAAGTAAAAACTCTTCTTTTAGAGGTCATTGAAATTAGGGCTTTCGTGGGGTGGCGTGCGCGTGGGCAGGTGGGAAGCACGTCGTTTTCTCCATCCCCAACATTTCAATGTCATGTTAGACAGAAGAGACAGAGAAGCTGATCGCAAAACTTATACTTGTTTTTCAAAGCACAATTTGAACTATAATTGATTATATATATGTAACGTAGCTATGTATATACGCTAAAATTTACAAAATTACTTGTTTTAGATAAATAGTTCCACAACCCAATGAGTTGGCGTAGGTGGCGTATACCTTCGTCGCTTAACCGAGAGGTTTCGGGTTTAATCCTTGCCCTTGGGAATGCAATAAACTCCTGGACCAGTTGTGACCCCCATTTAAGATGTATCACGCAGCGAAGGGGGATTAGTCACCGGCTTTGGCCCAATGGACACCTCCTGGGAGACCAAAAAAAAGATAAATAGTTCCATGAATCAATAATATGATAAATTAATTTTAAGTGATAATTATATTTTTATTTTTAAGATTAAAATAAATTATAATTAAAAACAACAACAAATTAAATTGAAATTATCATCTTTAATTGTAATTCTCTTTGTCTTGACTCTTAACATTTAAGTTACTATTCAATTGTAGTTTAAGACAATTCTCAACTTCTATATTAATTATGTGTTTTATCTATATTAAATAAATCATTAAGTAATTACAATAATTTATAAATTATGTGTTTGAAAAAGATTATCTACAAATTTATAATTTAGCAGAAGTTGCTTCCTAATTGATGGTTAACGACAATTCTCAACTTCTATGTTTTCCCCTTCAGCATTTTAAAGCTAGTTGATCACTATTTTCTCTTTCTCCAAGCTTAGTTTTTTCGTAATTTCCAATCTATTATTTTCTTGCATATTAGATCTAAAAATTTTGGGGCTTGAGTTAATGATTACCGGAACTCTCAATCTTAATTTTAGGTCAAACTTCTTATCAATCAAAAAAATTGTCAAGTTCGTCCCTTATGTATTAAAAAGTTGCGAGAAGCACAATTTTTTCATTACAAGAAAATTAGTAATTACTGACGGAATAGAAATCGTAGCAAATTATCGACAAAAAATGATTTTTCTTAAGTAACATTATCGGGAAAGATTAAATTTTGAAGGTTTTCATTTTTATTTTTCCGTCGTTGATTCCTTCCATTTCTCTATAGTTGATTCGTCTTTTGCTCGTCGGCGTGTGTGTTCATTTGTATTCTCCGGCCACTGTCATTGTGTCTTTCGATGGAGGTAAGTCATTCAGTCATTGTTCTTTGTAATATTTTGTATAACCCGTGTTGGCATATATATTTGAACCTAGGAGTTTTTGAGGTATTTTTGCGTTTGTTTTAGATTGTCTATGGTGTATTTGTGTTTGCAATGTTTTGGAAAACGTTAAGGAAGGAAAAAAAACATGATTTGCTTAAGTTAATTGGGATGAATCCGTTATGTCTTTAAAGTGTTCGACGAAAATTTTGAGTAAGTTCTTTAATGATTTTCTCCTTGTTTTAAATGTGTATGGCTATTAAGGTTATTGCTTCTTCTCATAAACTAGATTTCATGACCTGCTTTATCGGGATTGTAGTTGAGAAATCAATCATGTGAGTTCAAACAATAATGAGAATGACGAACTAATCGATGGGATGAGTGTAATACGTGCATAAGTTGTTCTATATAATATTCTTATATAGTGCAATAGGATATTATTCGAAGTATGCTTTGATGCTAATGTTGTTTATGTTATTAATTTTTCTTCAATTGTATCGGGGCACATACGAGTTCTTTTACTATTTAGAATCATTGTTGTTTCGTTATGTAATTTGCAATAACTGGATGGTGAGTTCAAGTTGTCTTTATATGCGTTGGCTTATTGACTCAATAGGTTTTTCTTTTTTTCTTCTTTTAGATCCTATTTAGTAAATAAATTGAACCAAAAAAGAAGAAGAAGAAGGATTCTAAAGATTCGGTTTTGTTCAATATAAGATAAATCATTAAAAAAATCTAAATTTGCTTACCGATTGATTTTAATGTTTTTTTTTGTTGATTTAGTTGAGCACTTGAAATTATATTCAATCTATATAGCACTTGAAATTGCTATATAGATATGGTAATTTATATTAACTACATTATTCATATATATTATAAATTATTTATTAGTATATATAAAAAGTTTAGTTTATATGAGACATAATAACTATAAACATCACTATAATGATAATTCCAAAAAAAATTATGTTTAATAGTTAATCTTAACATATCAATTAGATGTATCATCTACTTAACAATTGGTCTTGATATATCAATTTCTTGTTATAGTTCGTCTACCTCTCAAGAATCGCTTCATATAAATAAGTCTCGTATGGCAAGGAGGTTTTAGTAGAAGTTATACCATAGGAAAATATGATATTTGGTTCTCCAAACAAAGAAGACCAAAAGAGTAATTATTGTTTATTCCTATTTTCAAGACTCTAAAAACTACGTACCAATCATGATAGCTATTATCATACTATATGCAGAGATGCTACCGTTCTGGTTGTCTTTGGTTTTTCCTACTATGCCTCCTTATCTGCATTGATGAATAATGAAGATGCTACGAAGCACTTATAAGGCACTGATTTATGTCAATAATAAGTTAAGCTATTTATTGATGACATGTGTGATTATTTCGATCCTAACCAACTCATTGAATTTGTAACTATGTTTATCTAGCAAGATTTGACCTAAAAATAAGAATAAGAAATATAAATTTAGAAAACAAGAGGATTTGATGAATTCCATTGTTTATCAAAAGGAGATTGTTGATAATTTTGATGGGATTGAGGTTACTTGAGGGCTTTTTAATGAAAATGATGTTCAAAGTGGTGTAAAACAAAGATGTTATACTAATGATGAGGATAGATACTTCGAGTTTTGAAGAGAATGATAGAGATATTGTCTTTAAGAAAGACTTGATTCACATACTATGCGCTCATGGAGCTACTTTGAAGTAAGAAAAAAAGGTCTTATAGCTCTTCACCAAGAGAAGCTACCGAGCAATTGGACTAATATTGAGTTCGACAATTTGTCCACATTTGACACTATAATGAATGATCTAGACATATTATTATTAAAGAAAGATTTCTACGAAAGAGTAGGTAAGGTTTGGAAAAAAGGGTTATCTATTGTATGATCTTCTTAGAAATGAAATCACATTTAATCGTAAGAAGCTAATGCCAATTACTTGAAATATGGCATAACTTAACTTAAAAGTGTTAGGTCAGATGATGATTTAAGGGATATGTAACTATACATAGGAAATAATTTTCTAATAGTTATTGAGGATATTAATTTCAATCAAGAAGCATGTAACCGAGACAAGGATAATGGTAATGATGAAAATGGGAAATATTAATTCAAAGGATGAGATACGAATTTCAGGTTAAAATATGCCACCAAAGAGAAAACAGGATATAATGCGACAAGGTTCATATTTACTGTCCAGGTGAAGCATCACATTCTGCAGTTATAACCAAATCAGATACTGTACCTCTAGTTACTACTACACTTGCATATGAGGGATCACCTTCTGTACCTGCTACTACACCATCTACCACCCCTATACCAATAGACATATTAGGGGTAAACGATGCGGATGAAAGAGGGGACTTCTAGCCTGGAGTTGAGGGAGCTGATGGAAGAACTTACATCACAATTGTCAACAATCTGTAAGGGAAAATACATGAAACACCATATGTTTATAATTAAGTTATAGGTTTAGATTTTAAAAATGGTATTAAATTAATTTTTTTAATATTAGGTTGATTTCATCTAGACCATGCTCAAAAAACAATACATCCAAATTCAAGGAGAAGATTAATGTTGAGGGTTATATATGGAAGAATATCTCTCAGGCTACAAAGGAATTTTACTATCAGGAGTTTGAGGTACAAAAAATATTTTTTATTTTTTAATTAATTTTTATGCACTTATTAGATAAATATTATTACATTATAAATACTTATCGTATGTTTTTTCTTTTATTTCGGAAAGATCTTTTTTTGTATTCTAAATTTTATGTTGTAATTTATAAAGTATGGGAGAGACGAGCACATACATGTTATCGAGACTTTGTTGGTGTGATACACAAGACTAGTGGACAACCGCTTTATATTTCTAAACAAATATAGATTTGTTGGTAGCAGTATTGGACATCACCTGAGGCAATGTCCATTTCAGAGCATAATTGTAGCACCCCACTCTCGCAAGACCCGAACTCAATATCGATGGTGATATCCGAGTCTGTGCCCCGCGAGGATGGTGTGCTAAGTCACTCATTCATTCAGAATTCGGTACATTTTTTTTGAAAACATAAACACACATGCGAAAATCCATAATCAAACGGAGCATAAGCCCTTTTCAATCATATAAGGCAGTTTACAAATTCCCTTATGGCCAATTGGACCATTTCACAAATACAAACACTTTAGTCATTTCAAATATATAAATTTATACAAAAATTGCGGAGAATACAATTCAACACAATATTAAAGACATGCAATGCATACGCGAACTGATTCCGACCTCTATCTTTCGCTTGAATGATATAGGTATATTTCCGTTGGCCTAACGGGGTATTATTCTTATCCTAAAAAAAATAGTTGCAAATTTTGAGTGAGTTTTGCAAACTCAGTGAGTGACCATCATCGATGGCTAACCCAATCATATAACATACAAGTCACACATCATACTTTATTTCACATTTCATGTTCAGTGCACTTAAACATTTATATTATGCATATGCCATTCAGATGGGACTCACATTCGTTCTTATTGTT